>SNQJ01S0221921.1:0-14997 GCA_010110895.2 Picea sitchensis
CCAAAGGTGGGGGGTCCAGAATTGTTACTTTTCTCTGGTAGGCCCCTTTTCATACGTGGCATTATCCTATTGTTCCAGAAGTCCTACCCCCATCTACCATCTGATAGCCCTTGTCACTCATGGACGTCATCTCCCACTTGTTCCACTTGCTCCCGAGTGTGTCTCATCACATAACTATTGTCAGTCCCAACTGTCAGTATCTAACCCTTTTCACTCATGAACAACCCCTTATTGCGACTTTTACCTCCAATCACCAGCCTCCACGTCACCCGTTCGTATGTTTTGGCCACCGTCACCTGCCACCTCACCCCAAGTGGCCCGTTTTCCATTTATTACAGGATAACATACCCGTTATCCTACTGACCTGTCTCTCGCATCCAACTGACCCCATTTTTGAATAAAACTACTGTTATTCCCCTTTCATTCATTATTCGTCCATCACACCAGAAAACTTACCTCTCATTCCTCCACTTCTTTCCCATCGCCTTCATCCACATCCAGTCGACCCCACTAACATAGTGTTTATTGCAGGTACTGTTGCAGAGATGGTGCCAAAGCCAAGACCAATGAAAGGAGAAGAAAATCCTTTTCTTCCTCCTCCCGTCGACCTGGACAAAATCCCATTGGTCGATAAAGACATATTGATCGCGGATACCATTTGCAACTTCGATTTTTCAGACCTCCAGTCATGGCTTTGGGAGGTGTTCCTAGACCAGAGCGATGAAATTGGACTCTGGGAGTCCAATTTGCCCCTATACCTTTTTCCCTAGATACACCATTTTCCTGAATTCACCCTCAAATGCCAAGCTCATTATATTCCCGACTAGAGGGCCATCGTCTCTTCATCTGGAGACGTCCTCTTCTTCATCACTCCTGAAGACATTGACCAAATGATGCAAATTCCTTGTGTTGATTATGTTTCTCCTTTCAACCTAGAAATCCTTACAGAGCTGTATCAAAAGATGACCTTTCCCCAGAGAGCTCAAATTTTCAAGTTGTTCCTTCCCACCTCCGCTCAATTCCCTTCCACCAATCCACCTTACCCATCATCCATGTTCTCCACCAAGGGAAACCAGATCATTTCCTCTCTTTGTGATCTGTTAGGATACTATTCTGACCAGTGGGTAGATGAGCCCATTCTGGGTTTTCTATCCATTTTCTCCACTGATGAAAAACCCACCACATAGTTCGATTTTAGTACCTTCTTGGCCAACAATATTCATGAACAGTTCGTGAATTTTGGCACGGAAGGCATGTTCAGATATTCTTCTATATTGGACTACATGTTTGTTTTCTATCAAGCAGATAAGTTTAGTTTTTCAATGCAGAAAATGGACGCAGATGGAAGGCCTTATCCAGTCATAGTGTGGACATCTTTGTTGAAGCGCAATTCCATAGATTATAGCTTCAAGGCATTTATTGATCTTTTCTACCACCCTGTGGTAAGCATGTTGAGTGGCAGGCCCGAGCCATGAATAAACGACGAGGTATAGAGAATCCTACATCTCTCAAAAAATGCAAAGACAAGGGACTGGTACTTGTATCAAAGCCATACCGAGATCAGAGTTTTCAGGTGCGAATTGGCACCTTACAAGCTACCCCAATATGTGCCGGTAAGAATCTTTGCATTAGAGTATATAAGGCAAATTATGAATTCAGATGACATTCATTTTGTTTCCCTGAAGAAGAAATAGCAATTGAGAATCAAGGGGCAGATTGGCTCTTTCATCTACAATAGTTGAGGTGCCAGGGAAGAAGCTGGTAGAATGTTGAAAGAGATGAAATTATTTACGAGTTTCACATGGCACTATGATCCATGCAGGATCATTTCAGAAATGCGGGTGAAAAATAAAAACATCCCGTACGTTCATGAGTCTAAGCCCGAAATTGAAAAATTCACCAACCAGACTATGTGGATGCCTGATACCTTGGTTGAAGTGGAACAGCAGGTTCCCCCGACAACTGTGAAACCATCTACTATGCCTCAGGTCCCCAAGGAAAAAATGCCTCGACAAGAGTCATCTCCGCCTGTAACGAAGGTATCATCAGAAGAGTTCCAGATGCACACCAAGAGGCCAAAGATAGTTTCAATGCCTGGCACGACAGTAGAACAAGAAGCCCCGCCTACCACAGTAACTACAACAGTAATCAAGCCGGTCATTCCACCTTTTGGTTAGAGCTTTTATCAGGGCATCACCCGAACAGTACCGAAGAAATCCACAGACTCTCCCCTGAACAATCAGCTAGGCAAGACTGGGCCCAAATTGAGCATATTTGAGAAGTACGAGCTGATCAAGAAGAAGAATCAAACCCTTACCAGCAGTACTTATGCTCAGTTTCGGAAACAAACGTCGACTGTGCAGCATAGACTACTGTCCGCATTCGACACAGAGAAGGGAAGGATGCACATGGCCTTCCTCCAAGCACAGGTTCTGGATCCCAAGGTGATCTCGGACTATAAGAGGGCACTTTTGAATTCCAGGCAAAGGACGTGCACCCAGCAGATCAGATGGATCTGCACAAACAGACAAGTGAGATGGTATTCCATACATTGACACATGCTTCTACTTCAACAGCTAAATTTCAGGTGTCACTCAATAATTCTCAAACACAGCTCAAGATGGAAAAAATATCATCCTTTGCAAAGGACAACAGAATTAAGACTTTGGAGGAACTAGTCCTCAAGATCGGCATAATCATCCTATGAACGTCAAAGATGCAGAAGAGATGATAAAGAAGAAAAATGCAGACATTGCCTCCTTGAGGAAACAGCTGAAACTTCCACCTACAGAAGAGTCATAGGTGAAGGAGATAGCAGAGAAAGAAGGCGAGAAGGACGAAATGCTTAAGCTGCTCATGGAGCAGAATGCCCAGCTTAAAGAAATGGAAGCAGAGATGGAGAAACTACTAAAGGAGAAAGAGCAGATGAAGTCTATGGAATCCATTCCATTGACTGTTATCCCAATCTTAGGGACAAGCACAGTGACAGTAACAGCAATCCCATCCGCTGCACCAGTGACACTACAGGAAGGGACAGCCGATCTTGCCAAATCCATGGAGAAAATGAACCTGCAAGAGACAGAAATCAGCAGGCTGAAGAAGGAATTTGAGAACCTCCAGGAACTCAAAACTTCTTTCCAAACTAGCCTATCCAAAGAAAAGCAGGTAACTGAGTAGCTCAGGAAGGAATTGCAGTAGCTCCAAAAGGAAACAGTGACAGGTAAGACTTTGGCTGAAGTCAAAGAAAACGTATGGACAGACATCACAAAGTCCATAAATGAAATCTGGCCCATGATCCAAATCATGTTTGAGAAAAACGAGTTGGTCTAGAGGAGAAAACAAGCCATTGAAAAGATCAGAGTAGAGTTGGGAGATAGACCAACTCAGGCAAATGATATAATCAAATTCCTAAATTCCAAGACCAGAGAAGAGCTAGAAGAGCTGAAGATAGAGGATAGAACAGAGACCATCCTTGAGGTCAAAAGGGTTTTGACCAAGATAAGTCTAATGCTTCATCTAGAAGAAAAGGTGTAGATCATGGATCAGTGGGTGCATAGGTTTTTCAGCAAGATTGAAGCTCTCCAAAAGAAAGGTCTCCCAGGTCTGAAGGTTATTAATGATAAACTGATGACACTCCCCGATTACAAAAAGAGTGTCTGAAGTATCTAAGGATAGTTCAAAGTTTGTTGGAATACAAGGGAGTATCACCAGAAAAGAATTCCTGGATGCTCTTCAGTTGGACATCAGTATCCAACATGAGATTCGATACATATTCCTCACTAAGCCCACATTCGCCAAATATACTGAAATGGATGAAGTGTATCAGAGATTGCTCAAAGTCACTGTGCCTAGTCACCTCAGATGGGAGGAANCAGTTGGACATCAGTATCCAACATGAGATTCGATACATATTCCTCACTAAGCCCACATTCGCCAAATATACTGAAATGGATGAAGTGTATCAGAGATTGCTCAAAGTCACTGTGCCTAGTCACCTCAGATGGGAGGAACTCTGTGATCTGCTTGATTAGCATATGAGCTGTCCAGGTCTAGTCACCTATCCATTCAGAAGAGGTTGCGCAGGAACCTCGCCAACGGCCTACCCCAGANATAGAATGAGAACGTCCTGATCAGTTATGACAGGAACGTTTGTAATTTGAATTATAAATACTTCACCTTTCGAAGTATTGAGGGTTGTTGATCTTTACACCCTGACACTATCATACTGTAACAATTTTGAAGAGATTTGCCATTAATAAAAGGAGGCACTTTTACAGGATTCTTGCGTGTATTCACTAGTGATGATTATTCTCTGTGTTTAATGTTTTCTTGCTTTGTGATCATATTATTTTCTGAAACTAATCTTTAAGAAGTAACGTATGTTGCAGGATTTATCTTGGATACCCTGTTTCTGACTTTAAAATATTTTAATGTTCATCTTCTGATGTTTTCAATTAAGAAATTCTTAACTGCTTCTTAGTTGAATGTATCTTTCTCATATTTTCTTCTGTCCATCATTTAAGCTATTAAAGATCTAGTGAGTATATTATCTCACCATGTGGGAGTATCCCTTTAAATTTTTGGTTTGTATCTCACGTTTATTATAACACAGACCCCATAGCCCAATTGAGGTGTAGACTGTCTCAACCAATTCAAAAACACTTTACAACAAAACCTACTTGTTTCTTTACCTAGCCTAATATCTAAAGTCAGAAAACAAAGCTAAATCATATAGAGAGATCCCTCTCTAAAGCTGGAAGGGCTAGATCCCAGCTTTAAAAGTGGTTGGATAAAGTTACCTTTGTAGATTTCTTCTTTTTCAACCTCTAGGAAATTTACCAAGTGCTAACAGGTAGAAACATAAAATCTTCTTTGGAGGAAATTCTTTGACTGAAGAAAAAGAATTTCAAATTGTTTTATAAATATGGGGAAATTTTATTTCTTTTCCCTTATTTTTATGTAAGAGAAAATATTTCCATTTAAATTTTCCAGGAAATAAAACCGTGCAAGGCTTTTCCATGAGGATTATATATATATATATATATATATATATAATTATTATTATTATTATCCTCCTGGAAAATGGAGGTTAACGTTCATGGACAATAAAAGGCATGAGACCAAAATAAATATAATTTAATACTATTCAAATGTCAAAGTACACCAGGGAATAACATGTGACTAAATGCCTTAACCATCTCATGGTATTCGGGACTTCGAGACTTTGGGGCTCCTGGATGTTTGGGGTGTTGGAACTTGTTATCGAGCTAATTTTTAAGTGTGGACACAAATCAATCCCCCTAGATCCACCTAGATCTAGTACAAAACAAGACAAGACATGGCTCTTTCCCTAAGCTCTAATCATTGAATTTACTATCAAACAAGAGATGAGTGACATACCTTTGAATATCGCTTCCTTATATCTTTGTTTTCCTCACTCCGCTCTGATGCTCTTGTGATATTGGATCTGCAATGATACAAACCAATCAAAGTGAAAGCAACAATAGTATACTCAATGAAATCTCATACATGTGATCAAGGAGTCATGTAATAAAATGAGAATGATTTGATGAGAAAGAAACATGCCACTGTATTATATAATGTGGAATAAAGATACAACCAGATGACTTGATGTTGTCAGGTTCTTTCCAACAATTTCTTGCTTCCCACACACTTCTGATCCATGGATTCTAATGTTGTAGATCTAATAACTACTCACAATCTATCTTGACAAAGCAAAGCTCAAAGACAACATACAAGCTCCAAAAAATCCAAGCTACAAAACTCAATAACAAACCAATATAACTTTATCCATCAGAGCTCCTCTCCTTTTAGAAGATGAAGAGGATAAGGTGAGGAGGTTAGGATGATCCCTCTAAATCATGAAAGTGAGTAAGATCCAATCCATTCGGAGGCCACCTCACCATAGAAGCTTATCCTTCTAGAAGCATCGAGAAGACGCTCGTTTTTCCCACGTATAGGAATTTGCATACCCTATCTATAGTGCAGCCTACAAAAACTCCACAATCTAGCTTTAGAGAAGGGTGCAGAAATCAAGCATCGTCGCACCTTGCATATAGAGCAACTTGCAAAAACTTCCTTAATAGGGTTTTTTACAAAGGGAAATGCAACTTCTTCTCTCATGAAAAGTTCTTCTCCCTTCTTTCTTCAGGAATTCAGGCCACTAACCCCTCTGAAGGAAACATATAGGTTTACATCATTAACGGTCATAAGGGTGATGAAAATAATGTGTAACAGAGATCCCCCCAAAGTATGAAGTTAGAACAGAGTGATAGCTGAAATACTTTGTCGAGTGTGTGTAGGGAACAAGGAACAGTCGATTGGAAACCCACCAACAAACAAGGAAACACAATACAATAATATTATCATCACTGAGGTAGGAATTCCCATACTCAGAATACAAGTGACTCAAAGCATAAATGCCAACATGCAAAGATCCATGCCAAGTAAGACAAGTCATGGCCACCAAATATACACTGTGGATCCATGCCAATATGACTCAAATATGAATATAGCCACCAAAAATACACTATGGATCTATGTGTTAAAGACTCAAATTTGAACATAGCCATGAGACATACAATGTGGATCTATGCATCAATATACTGAATATACTCCAACGAAACCTAAATACGTCAGAAAATATCCAGGGTCTTCATCTCCACCACTCTATAGTATGAATCTAACCATGTGAATACATGTGATGAAGTTGAACATGGTAGAAACCACTTGATTACCAGTCATTAATGAATACCGTTAACAAGTGTGAGGGAAATCACCATTAATGTTAATGACTCCCAAGGTACTCTGGTTCAATCCAATGAATGTGAATTAATGAGATGAAGTCAAACACTTGACGAAAGCTCTCAATCAAGGGTCAATAATGAAAACCCATTGTCAAAAGAGAGGAAACCTTCCATTGAGGCATGAAAGTTCCAAGGTACCAATTAGTTTCTAAGTCTAATTCTTGGATAATGAGTTGAAGTCAATAGGAAAAGATTCGTCACAGGAGGGCCTTAATGTACCCCCCATCAATGACATGAAGCAGGTAACAAGATTTGAAGTAGATCAGAGTAAAAAGTGATTTAGGATTGACTCAGGGATGGCTAATGCAATAGAAGGTTTAAGGAATGCAAAAATGGCCGACGCAATAGAAGGATTTTCTGGTCGAACATCTTTTTGAACATATTGATGAAATGACAATTGTCTTGGAAACATTGACTCAACAACAGGGATCACAGACCAATTTGTAATCTTATAAAGGAGTATGATCAAGAGACAAGCATATTTTCCAACCTAGACACAAAGCAAGTGAAAGGATGTCATGTTCAAAAGGTGACTCTTCCATAGAATACAGGTTTAGATACATTTCTTTCCCAATTTCCTCCCCCCACCAGTTTTGGTCGGTACCTTTTTATTTTTACACAAGCTTGAGGAGGATAACATATTCTTGAAATGTAAGCTCATCCTTCGGACGAGTACCTTGGAGTATGTTTAACAAACCCTAGGAAGGAGTGGTTCGGTCCCATATGGGCCTTTCGATGCTTGTTTTACGAGTCCAAAGAAATAAAACTCATGGGTTTTTCATGTTTAGAGAGTCTGAAAAACACTTAAAGGAAACTCCAAAATGTCCTTTTTCGTAAAGTATCTCAATGAGACTCAAAATAGATAAACTACCGCTCAACAGATGTGATTTCTTCAAATACTTTTACGAGCGTGAAAATAACAAAGTCGCTCCACAATATTTCATGTTTAGAGAGTCTGAAAAAAGCTTAAAGGGAACTCCAAGGGGTTCCTTTTTTGTATAAACTTTACGAGTCTGAAAAAGTGATAAAAATTTACTCGGTTAAATTCTCATTGATTTACGAGCATGAGAAAGAACAAAGACTAAGCTTGGGATTGTTTTCATTTTTACACAAGATTAAAAACAAAACAAAACTATGCTTGGGATAGATTTGATTTTTACACAAGCTTAAAACTAGCCAAGACTATGCTTGGACCTGGTTTCATTTTTACATAAGATTTAACAAGAGGAAACTATTCTTGAGGTAGGTGGTTTCATTTTTACACAATCTTGAACCAACGTAAAAACTATGCTTGTGACTTCCCAACACATGGTTCACGAATTCGCATGGTTGGTACTTAGCCCCCAACTTAAGAAGCTAGTGGCTCAACTTCAGCATGAAGTCCAGAGGCTGGAAGCATTGCCCCCAAAGCTTCGTTTCATCCAACTACAAAGGTAGATGAAATGGATCTTCCAATACTAGATGAAGGACTTGACTCAAATAGAGAGGGGGAAAACTATTTCATTTTTTAACGAGCTTGACATAGGAAAATAACTATTCTCATGACTCTAGGTTTAATCCCCAGACCTCTATTTCATTTTTTAAATGAGGTTGCCACAGGGATGAAAAACTATCCTCACGACCTCTATTTCATTTTTTAACAAGGTTTCCACAGGGATGCGAAAAATGTCCTCAGCTGATTTCATTTTTTAACGAGATTGAAATTAGAAAATCATGCTCAAGGTTGGTTTCATTTTTTAATGAGCTTGAAATTAAAAAACCATGCTCAAGGCTAGTTTCATTCTTTAATGAGATTGAAATAAGAAAACCATGCTCATTAACTCTTCTTGATCATGGCTTCCAAGAAGACAATGCTCTAGAAGGACACCATGTTAAGGGACAAAACTTGGTCATGGATTCCAAGAGATCTTCACTCGATGGAAGAAACACACTCTGAAAGGAACACATGTCGAGGGCCGCGATAGGGGTAAGGAGATCATGCTCCAATATCCCTACTGAAGATATTACCATGTCAACTACCAGATCTAAGTCATAAGAGATTCAGCTTACTGTGAGAGGCTCATCTTCATCGACAGTTGAAGGCATGGGAGACAATGCCACATAATTGACCTGTGGTAGGGGTGATGTCATCTGCATATAATAACTGTTTAGGGAGTTCATTGAGTTGATGGTCAAGTCAAGGACAACAAACGAAAGTTGATCAATAGTCACGATTCTTCCATTGTGCAGGAAAGATATCAAATGAAAAAGAGTGGACCCAATAGCTTTCATGTCAAAGACATAATCTCACCCAAGGAGTAAATAGAAATCCAAGGGGTCTTGGACTACCATGTCATCAACAAAGATAGTTTTCCCTCCCAAAGCTATGAGAAACTGAGGAAGGATCCCTAAAGGGTGACTGATTCTTCTGTTAAAAGCTAATAGATTCTGCATAACTAGGGCAAGCTAAGGATGACACAAAGCTTACCAAGAAATAGAAGACAAAATACTAACAGACGAACCTTCGTCTATCAGCGTTTGAGGAATGTTCTGACCACAAACCTGTACTGTAATCTTGAAGGGAATGTGAGAGGGAAGATGAGGTCCAGTTAGCACACCCCAATTAAAAAGGATGGCCTCATTAGTTGGAGGGGGTTCCATGGGAGAAGGTGGAATACCCCCAAGCAGAGTAGAGTCTGTCTCAACAAGAAAAGCATGAGAAGTATCAGGTTTACTCTCTAGAGGGAGAGTAGGATCGATCGATGATGACATTAGATTGACCACTTGGGTTTCATTCTCCAAGGGGAGAATGGGGTCGACAGAAGGAAAAAGATCGACTGCTTGGGTTACACTCTCTAACGGGAGAGTGGGGTCAACCAAAGATGGGATCGGATCAACCACTTGGGTTGCATTCTCAAAGGGGAGAATGGGGTTGACGAAAGAAAATAGATTGACTGCTTGGGTTGCACTCTCTAATGGGAGAGTTAGATCGACCACTTGGGTTTCACTCTTTAACGGGAGAGTAGGATCGATTGATGATGGGATCAAATTGACCACTTGGGTTTACCTCTCTAACAGGAAAGTGGGATCGACCGAGGATGGGATCGGATCGACCACTCTATCAACTAGTTCAACTAAGGATGTGACCAGATTAACTGCATGATCAACTAGATTGATCGACGAAGGGACCAGATTGATCATTCTATCAACTACAGGTGGGTCAAGAGTAGGCTTGCGATAAGCAGTTGGAAGTTGAGGCTGTGAAACAATCATGTCTTCTAGAAATTTTGAGGCTTCGTCCATACAAGGGCAAAGGTGATTTAGATGACTCCCTTTGCATAACATACACAGGAACTTGACTCTACTTTTCTTTTTCCCAACTGTATCTCGACTAGTTGATGGGAGGTCATTAACATGTTGTTCAGAGGCCAACAACATGGGTTGGTGAGGGTGTG
Source organism: Picea sitchensis (assembly GCA_010110895.2). Lineage (NCBI taxonomy): Eukaryota > Viridiplantae > Streptophyta > Pinopsida > Pinales > Pinaceae > Picea > Picea sitchensis. The sequence goes on from SNQJ01S0221921.1 coordinate 10,262, forward strand.
TATACCATGCTTCTATAACCTTGGATAGACCAGGGAAATCCTTAAGAAGTTGGCTACCCTTACAAAGCCTGTAAGGGTACTTGGGCTTATGGGTGGTTTGGGTGATCTTGACATCATCAACACTCCCAACACAATTAATAGTAATGGGTTTCTTTCCAACATGTCTGGTAGTGGTTGGAAGTTTGGACCCTTGTTTATTTTTATTCTTCTTATTCTTCCTTTTCTTCTTCTCCTTATCCATTGGTTTACTAGCTTTAGAGATTTCACTCAGCAAAGAAGATGAAACAGAAGAAGACCTTGCAAGTGAAGAAGGTGAAGGATCAACATGAGGTTAATGTTCTTGGGGGAAAGTTCTTACAACCGAAGCACTTGTTGCATTCGGGATTACCTGAGTGGAAAACAACTTTACCAATAATCCAATTGTGAGACCTGGAAGGCTCAAAGTAGTGATGTGAGGAGGACCAATGTTTTCATAGGAAGGAAAAACAAAAGGTTCCCCTGGAAAAGGGGTTCCTTCATTGGTCATTCCAAGAACTGACACCATTAAAAGAAAGATCCAACCTAGAGTATACTAGGGAGAACAAACAACACATGCTCAAAATCTAGTAAGAAAGCAAGCAAACAAAACCTTCTCACAATGAGCACACTAGTTGGTGATGAAATCCAATGTCGCAAGAATAATGTGATAAGGGGATGAAATAGAGTGGGTGGAAAAGTTACGTTGGCGACTTGCTTAACAGACTTACACCTTGGTGCAAGCTCCCACACATAATTGTTGGTATACCCTCCAAGGAGCTCGAGTGAGTTTGGCCAATGTCAATTCCAGGTACCTGTTGGCAGCCATTTCACATTTTACCCTATCCTTATAAAGCTACCTACACTAGTGTTTTGCAACCCTTGATTTTCATCGCAATCTTTGAATAAAAACAACACTATAATTTCGCGCATTCGCACACCTACCTTTGTTCTCATTTTCACGACTACAAGCGTGAAAACTTTGATTTCGAAGTCACATTAAAATCGTCACTGGATTATCATGGTCACTCTCTTCTATGTGTTCATTTCATTTCCAATTTAATTATAGTTGCACAGTTGGAAAGACTCCAAGATCTTTACTCATTTGGCATTCTTTAAGTGATTAATATGATTTCATTTTTATAAGATTGTGATCCTTAATACATTGGTGGTTTGATGTTCTATAGTCTTTAATCGATTTCCTTGACACATCGGTTTCATGAAAACACATTGACGTTGTGGTTATACCCTTGGTGTAATCATTTCATACAACACATATTTGATTTGATCGAACCCTTGGTGTTGATTTCCAATCATTGTTTTGATTTTAAAACTATGCAAACGCTATGCTTATGCAAATTTTTGGGTCGACTTACCATAGATTTCATTAATTGTTTGAACAACATTGTTTTTAACATATGCAATAGTGATTTGAATCACCATATACACTGTCGGTTTTACATTGGGAAATGACTGTCTTGCGTGGGTTGATTTCATTCCACCACCCTCGCACACTCAGGCATTAATTCCTTCCTCCTATCCCAGGTTAACTCTGTTAGTTTCGAGGAAGTCTGTGAGCTATTCAACCCTGCGAAAACCTGTCCAAACCCTTGCCCGTTCACCCGGCTCACTGTGTGCTCCCGTATATGGCACCTATGGTGCGTATAAAGCTAAATGGTAGCCAAACACTCTTGCTATTCAACAATGCTCGTAAGGATTTGGAAAATGGTGGTTGGCTGGTGTTTATCCAAAGGTTTGAGGGTTTCAACCTTTTAGTTTCCCAACAATTCACCCTCACCTTCGACGGATGTAGGGATAAGGTTGGAGACATACAGCTCGAGCTAAGTGAGGAATTCCTAAGTTCGGCTACAAGACTACCAACTACAGGGAAAAGGTGGTTTAAAAATTCCAAAGCAGACAAGGTGTTGTGGCTACTCCTATTCACATCGAGAAAGATTGTAATCTGTGATAGAGGTATGCCTATCACTACCCTCAAACCCAGCTGGCACGATCTTTTGGAATTTATTAAGCAATTTTTGAATTCGAAGGTCGGTATGGCTTGGTATTTCTATATCATCTCCGGTTATTAATGATATTTATAGGCTACCCTTTGAATATGCCACATTATCTCTTGCGTAGTTTTTACAAAATGTCCAAACGATTCAAGCATGAGAAGGCTGATAGTAGCCTTTTTCATCACTGCTTGATCAAACTCATTATCATCCACCATTTGAGCCTTAGTGGTGACTGTTGGCAAGCCTTCTTATCAAGGAATGGATTTTCCACTCCTGAGTCTGTCCAAGTGGACAAGGTTGTGGTTACTGAAACATTGATTGGACCAGACATGCCACTTCATATCCTTCTACCCCATGTCAAACCCTCATATTGCCTCGACATGGACCTACCCGATACCATGGCTGACCCATGTGCTAAAGAAAATACTAAGGCCATCAAGAAGCCTATGAGGAAGAAAGGCAGAAATGATACTACTGTCAATAGTAGGGGAAAGAAAAACGCAGGATGGATATTGAGATGTGCTAGGAACAAACCCAAGAAAAATGTTGACCAGAAACCTATCATCTTGAGCAAGGACTCAGACTCCGAAATTGAATTATTCTTTACTGAGGAATACCCCTATTCTCATGGCCTCTACTCTAAGGAACCTTATGACTATGTCTCCAACTTACCTCTGTGCCTCAAGAATGATCCTAAATTTTCGGGAATCAAGCTGCATAATGAAACCCCTGGTAACTTGAACAAACCCTCGCCTATGGTACCAAAGCCCGATGAATCACCATGTACCCAATGTAATTCCTGGCTTGAACGTTATTACATCGACGTTCCCCTATTGCAATCTAAGATCAAATCGTTAGAGGAACAGGTGACAGTGTTGTCGAAGGAGAACGACAGGCTACAAGCCAACAAGAAGAAACAAAAAACCACTGGTTCAATTGTCTTCAGAAATGTTGAAGCAGCAATGGCCTTTGTTAATCCAAAATTATCATGAACGAGTTGTTTTCTTACTGCCCAGGTATGTATTTCGACATCGATTTTACTTTATGAGTTTGCTTGAATTAATATAACGTATTGGGTTTGCTTTCGATTAGCTCTATTTGTTTTTAATAGATTCAAAACAATTTTGTTGACTTTGGATTATCAGAAATGATTTCGTTATGAATCATGTATGGAAGATTTGTTTTGCTAAACTCGGACACAACTATGATTTAGTTAGTGCGATTTTATTATTCTCAGATTAGTATAAATGATTGATTTTTTTTCGAGTCTGTTTGAATTAGGGTAGTCGATTGGGTTTGTCTTTGTTTAGTTCTGTTCGAATAGATTTAAGGAATGATTCTATTTTGCTTCCATTTTAAATTATGATTGTGTTCGACCTATACAGGAGATTTATTTTCTAAATCAGACACAATTGTTTTTTGGATTGATACAATTTAGTTGTTTTTGGATTATGTCAGCTCTGAGTCAGTTCAATTTATTTCTTATGGTTTATTTTTAAAACGATTCTGTATGCTTGAATTGGCATGATCCTTTATGTATGCAATGCATCAATATCAGTGATTGGTTTGATAAATATAATTTAATCCATTAAATCGAAAAAACAACTCTGTGAGTTTTGAATTTAAAAACAATTTTGTTAATGGTTGAGTCAACATAAATTATTGCATGAAAAATTTGTTTGATTGGTTACAGTCTGTGTCGATTGAAATTGATTCATGAAAATGATTTCATTGGTTTTGAATTGTCTAAACGATTGTGTCGTCCCCAAATCGGTTCGATTCATGCATGTTCGATTTGATTCACAAACAATGCTATGTACCTTGAATTAGCATGAGTTGGATTAGATTCAAAATTAGATTTAATACAGCTCTGTTAGTTTGGATTTAAACGATTCTGTTGAGTGTTGGATTGACATATTATGTCTATATTGAATTCTTATCGGAGATTTTCTTGATATTCATTTAGGATCTGTTTCAATTGAAATAGATTCAAACAAGATTTCATTTGCTATCGATTAGCATAGAAGTTGTGGTTTAAATGATTCGTTTTGTTTTCAATTAGCAATTAAAGATTTGAATATATTTCTGTTAGCATTTCATTAATTTAAAACGATTCTGTTTTCAAATTAGACCAGCTATAGAATCGTGAGATTCTGTAGCTAGTCTTAAAATTTAGATTTTTGTTAAATTTATCAATAAAATATCCTCTAAACTTGTCTATTCTTGCCCACTTTCAGGTGCATATGAATTTCAATGACCAATGGGATATGCTGTGGCAGTTTAGGAGATACTTTGGTGATATAGTTTTGTTATAGATTGTTAGCTTTAGTCAGGAATGGAGCGTTTGGAGCTTATCCCCAGATTTTTTGTAAACTGTTTTTGTTGATTCCCACAGGGATGTTTTACCCTGTGGTCTTTAAATGCTTTTTATTTTTTGTAATGGACCCATCATCATCACGGTTGGGAGAACCAGACTATGGATTTATAATACAGAATGGGATGAAAGTTGATGTCTTGTAACAACTTTAGCTTTCAATATATCAAACTTTTATTTCAAGTTTTCTTCATATCAGTTTTCAATTAATTATCGACTACTTTAGCTATCATGATTCATTGGATGTTGATATGATTTGGTTTATGTGTTATTCATATCTGATGTCTCTTATTTCTTTTTAATACAAAAATTACTTCATTTCAATTTAATGA
>SNQJ01S0221922.1:0-15049 GCA_010110895.2 Picea sitchensis
GGGACCAGGTACAGGATAGAGGGCACTTTTGAGGAGGTTGTTTTACAGGAGTTACCCCATTGGGATGATGAGGGGTGGTGGGCCACAAGCCCCGAAGAGATCCTGCAGGTTCGAAGATGGAACTTCCATGACAGGGCAGTCAGAGAGCATTTGGTAAAATGGCAGGGTCTATCTGTGGAGGATGCTACTTGGGAAAACGAACAGGTGTTGCAGTTTCCGGGTTTGAAGTTGCTTGAGAACAAGCAAATTTGGGCAGGGAGGACTGTAATGCCCCGTTTTTCCTAGGCAACCGTGATGGTTTATACAGTTTCCCATAAACCATTAGACGGATGAGCTAAGGAAACGAGACTGGTAAAGTCACTTTCGAAGTATAAAGTGAGAACTTAGGAAAAGTGAGTTTATTATTATTAGACCCCTCTTTGAGGGTATTTTCTCTAATTAATAATTAAATGAATATTTAATGGAGAAAAGTACAAGTGAATGAATAAAAAGGACGATTGAGGGGAAAAAGGGATTATCGACTATTCATTTTAAAAAAAATTGAGTTTGGGAGAAGAGCTCGGTGAGCAAACGAGGGTTTCAGCTGGAAACCCATTCGGCACCTCGGATTCGGCAGTGAAACTATCTACCCTAGCCGTGGAATCTCGGATTCGGCAGTGAAACTATCTGCCCTAGCTGTGAGATTGGAGGAGTCATTCCGACTTCTCATTTACAGGCATTGGCATTGTGTGTTTGTGGAGATTTATTGGGGAAGATTTCATTCCCAGATCTGGGCAGAGGAAGAGTATTCTCTTTGGCACGTGGGAGGTATCCGGCAGTCTTCTTGGAGCTGGGCGCATTTTCACTACCTTGCTACGTGTGGTCCTTTGTGGATTGAGATTTGTATTACCAAAGTTGTGGTACCTTGGCTGGGCGCATCCTCCATTAGTTTGCTGGTTGTTTCTTCTTATTTGTGGCTGAATCCTTTACCTCTCCAAGTCGTGGCTGCCTGCTGGGCGTGGACCTTCAATTGAGGACCCTGCTGGTTATCCTCTTGAGAGCTACGTGTTTCCCTTTGGCTGGCTGTGTCTATCTATCCCAGGAGCTGCGTGTTCCATTGTGCTGCGTGGAAGGTGAAGAGAGGTCGCTGCTGGTCGACTCTATTGGATAGTTGTTCCTTGCATCAGAAAGGAGAAGTTTAACATTCGTTTGGTGGCTGCTAACTCATCAGGCAAACGGCTGGGCTTTAATTCACATCAGTCGCCCCCCTTTTTCCAAGTCGTGGGACAGTTTTGGAGGCTTCCTCAGAGCTGTATGAGTTTGGTTAGCTCTAAATTACCTACAGCAGTCATTCTCTTCGTTGTAAGAGGTATTTCCATCACATTTTGGATTATCAAGAGCTCAGCACTGTTATACAATAAAATACAGTCAAGTTTGGCAAATTTGTCCATTTGAATGTGCATGTTTTTATCATTATTTTTATGGGTTATGCTTGAAATCAAAATACTATAATTGGCACTTCAATTGGGAGTTATAAGGTTCTAGAAAACCACTAAACAGCCAACAAAACCAATAAACACATCGCTGTCCGATCAAATTTTCACCTACAGCCATAAACTCAGAAGCATGCAAACTGTTTGATGAAAGTCCAACACCAAAGGCAAGGGGTTTTCTCCAATATTTCCAACTTAGAATATTTCAAAGCACCAGCCCGAACAGAGAGGGATCTTTCTGTGACACTAAGGGGCAGTATTTTCTATAATTACTCTGTTTTTCATGGTGATTTTTATTGATATTTCAGATCAGATTTGAGTGCGTAAAACTGTGCTAACAAGTATTGACTTATGTTCGGCCAGGGGTTATTGTGAGGTATTTGGGCATACCTTTTGGAGTCTGGCATTCTCCAGTTGCTATGTGTATTGGTGTCTTCAACGACTTCAGAGTAAGCTTCATGTCTGGCATCACGAGGACCTTTCATTTGCTGGGAAGTTGACAATAGTTGGGCAGATTCTTCAGGCCTCTCACATTTACTATGTGCCCTGTTGGTTGCGAAGTTGAGCTCAATTTTGGCATCTGGAGCAGATCTCAAGGTCCAACTTATGGTTGAATGATGGTGGGGAGAGGGGTCTTCCTATAGTTCCTTGGGATGTGTGTATCATGTCCAAGGATGAGGGAGGGCTAGGGTTGATTGATGTTGCCACTTAGGGGATCATTCTTGCTATCAAGTGGTTGGTGCGGTGCCTAGCGGGGACTACTCCTTGGTAGGTTTTATTTCAGTATTGATTGATGAAATCTCAACATGTTGGCAAGGCTCGGGGGCCTTTTGATTTGTGTGATATTATCACTTCCCCTCACCTGTCCCAGGTCTCTGGTTTCATTATCTTCAGGAGTATTTGGACGACATGGAAGTTAGTCTTAGGCCTGGTTAGGTGGAATACAGAGGGCAGCGAGGCAGGTTGGGATTTGGCGAGACACTCTATTTGGAGTTGGAGTTCTTAGGGTACTTGTATTGCAGAGTTGTCATGCTTCTAGGCTCACCGTTTGAGTAAGAAGGTCATTTTATTTTGGCAGGATTTGTGGGATACAATAGTGTGTTCCTAGAAAGACTAGTGTACCTTAGTGCATGAGTATGGTTTACATCCCCTAGACAGACCACCCATTATGGAGCTTGTCAGGCTAATCCCCTAGGAGGACGTTTACAAAGTGAATATTGCGATGCCGAGATCGTTTTGGAGGATTGGGGGTGGAGTTTTGGTTGACCTCTGTAGCAGTATGATTCACGGAGGATCTATTCCATGTTACATCAGTGGCATGCATTAACTCTTGTTCTCAATGTGAGGTGGGTTTTAGTTGATCCAGAAGATAGGTGCGCAAGCTGCACAATGTCTAGTCTGTTCTGCTTTCCTATAAGCTGCGGGTCTTTGCATGGCTTGTCATCTATCAAGGTATCCCCTCTAAGGCCAGGTTGGCAAAGAGTGGGCTCTCTGATAGTCTCTGCCCTATTTACCAAAGTTCCGAGATTGTGAAGCATATCTTTTGGGATTGTCAGTTTGCTAAGAGTTGTTGGGAATATATCCATGATCAGTATTCAGTTCTCTTTCAGGGAAGGATTCACTAGAGGAAACTCTGTTTGGCAATTGCAGTTATCTGGTTCGATCTTCTTTCATTGGGTTTTGGCAGTGCTTGAGACTCGAGAGTTTCTGCTATGTTTACCCTTTGGAAGATGAGGCGTAGGTTTGTCTTTGAGCGTGAGGTCAGTTCTTTGCCTGCTTTCTGTACCATGTTGTAGGAGGTACATTACCAGTTGTTGGCCAAAGGCTCCTTACCGATAAAAGATGTAAAAGAATTAGATGCACTAGGTCATTATGATTTTATTTCTGCATCAATAGTCTTCAGGAAGAGGAGTTCCATTGTATATTCCCTACCGCAATTTGATTTTCTGTTTGTAAATATTTCCATGTAAATATATGATGTATGCTTCATCAAGAAACTGTTCTTACTCTCTCTTATATTCTCAATTTTGAAGCCTTCCGCACTTTCTTTAAAGTAATGTTTTTTTATCTACTATCATCTTCTGATGAACAGTGCTTTGTTCAGTTTCAGAATGGATGTTAGAGCTGCTTCCAACAGCAGTTGAAAAGGGGGTTCGCATAATAACAAACATGGGTGCAAGTGAGCTATACTGCTCACCATTTATTTCCTGTCAATATTTACCTGGTTTTACTGCTTTTCGACAGTAATATAAAACTTTCTAAGGTTTTTGTCAAGGAAAAAGCTGCAGAGGATGCTTTCAAATGAGACATTCTGATGTGTGGTAATTAATTTTGATGATGACAGTGGATGTGCTTGGGGCACAAGAAGAAGTCTTGAGGGTGGCAAAAAGACTTTCTCTTTCTATTACTGTTGCTGTTGCTTATGAAATCTTTGAAACACATACAGGTAGCCCTGATCACTTCTTTTTAAGAACCACTTCTTTTAATGAATAGTGATAGGTTACCTATAATGAGGCCTTCCCAGTACTAATTACCTTTAAGAGGGTTTGTAATTCATGTATTTGGCATGTTAATAATTCAACCAAAGTAAGATGTGTTTCTCTGTTTTAGTGTTTCACTTGAAAGGGAGGAGTAGAGGAATTTTAGTTTAATAACATGTTTACTTCGATATGGTGAGCTTGCAGTTGTGGAGAACTTCAGTTTTCGTTATTGATCGACCTTTGAAATGTTAATAATTGTTTCTCTCTCTTGCATTAATACTTTGATGGAACATTTCTGTCTCTTGTAACCTCAGATCAATTTTGTAAAAAATCTTACATATAGGAAATTTATGTAGTTTTGATCATAGTAGCAAGATTCGAGTATGAATACGATTCAGTATGGAAAAAATACGTAACAAGAAAATCTAGTACAGCTAAAGTACAGCAGTAGACATCTCATAAATACAAAATCATACATTTTTCATATTTTAGGAAATTTAAAAATATACATGGACCGTTCAAAATTTTAAAGTAACATTGGTTCTTCAGTGTAAGTAACTTGAAACATATCATATAACAATGTGACACACACACACAGACAGAAGATGTGATCATATATATAGACACACACACATGATGTAATCATCCTCATTCCTTGTGTCAAAAAACAGAGTTTAACACGTGAATGTTTAACACAAAAGGACAAATGAAATAACATGATATCAAATAGATAAATTTTAAATCATATGTTAAAATTCCATTCTTTATTTGTCTTGCTCTGTAAAATCATTCTCGCTTATGCCACTTGAGTTTATATTTATTAATATTATAGAGCATATGGGCTGAGGATTCACGAATGTGGTCACTGTCCTGTAATGGTAAAGTTACGAATAGTATGAGCTATAATTTTCTATTCTGTTATTCTAGTTCCACTCTGATATTAACAATTAATGAAGAGTTGAATTGTTAACAGTTAAACTACAGTGTGAGCATTAGCTATTCTAGTTGAAGTTCCACTCTTATTATCTTAACAATTAAATTTTAATGAACAGTGTGGAACTGTTAACTGTTAAACTATAGCATGAGCATACAATGTGGTCGTCTCTTAAGTTTAAACTTTTAAATATATTTCACCACACAGTAACATTCCATGGATCTTTAAAAGTTTAAAATTGTAAATATGTTTAAGCATTTAGTTAACCTTACCTTATCCATACTATGTCGAAAATCCACCAAATTTCGAACTCCCTGCGAATATCTGTATACCAAAGACCGATACGGCGGAATCTTGCTACTATGGTTTCAACTTTCAACTGCTTTATAATCATTTTTGACATGGGGAAGATATTGTTATCATCTCATAAGTTTAAAGTTTTGTACTTTATAACCTTTTAAAGGATGTCAGAATGTTTATGTTTTTGATTGCAGGATCAGGCGCTGTTATTCCAACTTCCAAATCTACACAAGGGGTATTTAGTATTTACCAAGGACTGGCATGCAGTTTCTATTCATTTGTGTTTTTGATGTTCTTAATCAACATTGCATAGAATATGGAAAAGTTAGGCTGGCATCTATTGAATATTTGTATATTAAAGACCTGTATTAATGTCTTAAAACTCCCAGAACATCAAGACTTCTGACACTGAGGACCAGGACTTACTGCATGTTACTGCAGGATGTTTCATCCGACTATCTCAGTTTCTATTTTCTTCTTTAACGTTTTATCTTAAAAGCACATCAATATATGAAAATATTGAACCAGATAGGCATGTTCTTTGTGGTATAACTCTAGGGTAACGTGCAGAATAAGACTAATTCCATCTTAATGGTCTAAAAGAAAAAGGAAAAGAATAAGAAAGTAGGGTAGGGGCTTGAAATAGATACATGGTTAGTATTTGTTGCTGCCTTGAAAGAGTGTCGAGTCAGTTAAAAACGTGTTCATTCTGCATTTCAAGAATACTAAAGCATGACTGTGAATCTGATGGTTTTCATTCTGAAGCCAATGAGTGTTGCTGAAGTCCTGAAAACATCATTTCCTGGATTATTCAACCAGGTCATGACCGTTCAACTTAATGTATACTGACTCATAATGTGTTTGTTTCCTTTTAACACGGAGACCGTTCTAATTCATTTAACAAATAGTAGCAAGTTTGTAACCTTTCTTTCAAATAAAGATTAAATCAAAGGACACTTCCTAAGTTCCTATCAAGTTTTGCATCTTTGCATAAAGCGAACAATGGAAGAATAAATATGTTTAATCATCTAGTGTTTAATATTTATTGATGTTCTGCCCAATTTTATTTCAATTCAGTGGGATTCAAATATGTTGTTAGGAAGTAAAGTAACGAGAAATGGTCCAGGACATATTGAATCAAGATTTTTGGATTTCTTGTTTTTGGGTTATGTTTTCATGCAATGTTGATATTGTCTTACTGTGATGCATAATAAGGGTGTCAGTACATACCTTGGAGCAGCTCCTATTGTTCATGTATTGGAGGAATCTCAACCAAATGTAATAATCACATCACGTCTGGCTGATGCTGCTCTATTTCTTGGACCAATGGTAAGGTTCACTTTTCAATTTGCTTTCTCTGTTTCATTCTCGAATTGTTTGTTAAGGACATTCCCTATTTGGTAGAACATGATTTTAGGAAAGGATAAGTTTTAGTATGTGTCTTTCTTCGAAGTTTTGATGATCCTTGCACCTTTTTCTAAAATGCTTTTGTTATGTTTTTTAATGGTGTTTTAGGAAATTTGAAAACATTAGAAGAGAGATCACATCAATTTGAGTTCTTTGTTATGATAAAAGGCCATATGTAAGTATTGTCCATGGAAGTGTTGCAACTTCTCAGGAATTTTATAAATATCCACTACTTTGCAACTGTTAATGAGTAATAAGTTAATCATCCTTATTTGTGATTAAAAACAATTGTGTGAGTGATGCTATAATCTGTTATAGCTCCTTTTCAAGTATTTTGAAAAGAGTAGATCTGGTACTATAATTTATAATATATTTGTCTTTTATGTTTGAAGGCCACATGTGAAATAATTGCTTGTAGTTGGGCTGGGTTGCTGCCTTTATACATACCTCGGGTAGTGTGGAAGAAATCTTCAATTCACTGAGTGTGTCATGTTATCCCTCACTTTTAGGGATAACTAGGAGATCATGTCTCGAGGCCCACAGGTCCTAGACATGGAGTACCGAGAGTCGGATTGACTTTAGCATGGCCCTGGAGGGCCCATCTTTTCTCCCTTTCAGCGCCTCTACTTTGTCAGCAACAACAACATCCATCACCATCGGCTTGGTCTTGTGTCTGAGATGGTTCTTGCTCCATGAGGTAATAAGTTCGGGTATCATGGTATGTGTCACTCTGATTTTCAAAACCTTTGAATATGTGCGTTTAATTCCTTTTGTTTCTAACAAATGCTTGGATCTTATACTTGCCCACTTGACCATGTTTGGGGGATTGATAGGATGCCCTAGTAAGCCTGTATCCATAGGTTCTGGTTTGCCACTGGGGAGATTTCTGAAAAGCCATTGTCCACTCCCATCATAGCACCACCTTTTCATCTTGCTTCCCGCTCACCTATCCCATTACACTTGTTCGGGCACTGGGTTGACCTATCATTTGAGGATTTGCACCTTACCTAGTGGGAAGAAGGGGCTAAAGGCCCAGAAGGTAAAAGAAAGTTGGCAAAAGATAAAAGCCCTAGAATAAAACCTCGAGATTCTTCGCTTAGGGATCCCCGATAAAGCAATAAAGAGCTTCTCAGCAAGAAACAAGAGGGACTCGTAAAATAATAAAACAAGAACTAGTCAGAGGATAGGGGGTCTCATCACGAGCCAGCCTATTAGGTCCATGGGCACCTAGCAGTATGACTTTACCACCAGCTGGTTACCACGCCAGGGTAGTAACTCTTGGTTGCATGGACAAGAGAAAGGGGGTCTCATCACGAGCCAACCTTCTCATTTCTGTGAAAGTACTCGTGGGTAACACTGTCACCACTGGTCACCACGCCAGGGCAGTGTCCCCTGATTAGCCTCTTGAAGAAAAAGCAATAAAGAATAAAATAATGAAGAATAAAGAATAAAAGGAATGAATGGGCTTGGAAAAAATTGCATCCAGGACATGTGCAGCTCGCCTTCTACAAAGGCACCCACAGGTAAAGCTTTGCACCCTCTACTCTCATTGCACCCACTTGCCTGGACATCCCTTATCCACATCACCCACTTGCATGGCTCAGATGAGGTCTCTTCCAGAAACTTTCCTCTTCTAGTGAATACTAGCCCAATAGGATGCCCTGTCACTTTCTCCAAACTTGTATTGTAGGCTTGTATAATGTCTTTGAGCTTTTAATTGGGATAATAGGGGTTTTATGCAAATGTTTAATAATATTGATAATGAGATGTGATTGACATTGCTATGATCCCTGTGACTTATGAGCCCATGGAGGGCGTAGCTATTGATGTGCAGGATCATGCCCGACGGACAGGTACCATATTGGACCGGTACACATGGGGAGATGATCAGTTTGGACCTCCATGTGGCTGAAGAGCCCACCAGATGGATGTTGAGACCCCATCAGGGGGCAGTGACAGGACAGAGATGGTCAAAGGCTTTTGCACCAGAGAAGAGGAGGACGTTCCACAAAAGGCACCCTGGCAGAGCTTGACATAGGGGGGTTGTGCCTCCTCCATTGGAACGTTGATCCTGGAAGGCCCAGGACGTCACCCATGATGATCATGATGTCATCCAACCTTATGGACGTCTTGGGAGACAGATTTGGCAGTGTTGGCACGTGTGGCAGGTTGGAGAAGCCCAAGGAGGGCTAATATTTTTCTCCAGGATGTTGCATTTTCCCTAGAAGAGGCTAACGTCACCCTAAAAAGGGCATGACGTCTCTCTTTAGCTTGATTAGGGTTTAATTTTGAACATTTAATGTAAAATAGTATGATTTTTAGTATTTTGGCCTTGTCGGTCTTTTTATGACCTAAAAGTGAAATTAGGTCATGGTATTGTATAAATTGAGGGTTTTAACCTTCATTGTTTCATCATCTTTCACTCACCACTTGGTGAGGTCTGAAATTTGCGCYCTCTTTAGTGTTTTGGCTGAAATTTTGAGGCGCACCTGTTGAAGGAGATTTTTTATTGGCATTTTGGCATTTATCTTGGTGGAAGGTGTTACAACTAGGGTTTGCTACTTGATTTCTGGGTTGAATGTAAGTAAAGTTCTACAAAAATTCTTAATTGAATGGTTGTAGTTTTATTTCTCTTGCATTTATGGTTATAATTTGTTGATTAAAACCCTAGGGGACAAGCACACATAGAAGGTCCTTGTCTCATGTCCCTATCAAGATTTTTAGCCATTTCATTTGTTGAAGATAGAGCCTTGCCTTAGCAACACTCTACTTTTAGCACTTGCTGAATAGGATTGAGCCTTGCCTTAGAAACACTCAAATATATCTTCTCCTATGCTAGTCGTTTTTACTTTTCTAAAGCTAAGAAGGAAAGACGCATCAAGGCTTAGTTCCCCTACACCTTGATGAGCCAATTTTCTAGGGTTTGCTGGTAAAGCCTTGCCATAGCAACACGTTGCCTGCAAAACCTCTTGTCTTAAGTTTTATGCAACCTTTTATACTAGCCGTTTTTGCCATTGAGCTAAGGAAGGAGGAGAGAGAACTGAGGCCTAGTTCCCTTACACCAAAGTGAGCCTCCCTCCCCTAGGGTTTCATCCTTGAGGCCTTGCCTTAGCAACACCTCAAGGTCTAACCCTCTTGTCCTTAGTCTTATTATTTTCACTTGATCCTTCAACTTTTGTGTCCTCTGCTTTTGACTCCATTAACCCTAAGGCACTGATCTAAAAGACCTCTTTGTCTTGAGTAAACTTGATCACAATCTCAATCAAACACTTGAAAGCAATTACTAATCTTTTAACCCTAGCCTAAAGACTAACCCTACTAACTAATTGCTGCCGCCATCTTTTGCTATTAAAACTCATTGTGCAACTATTGTTTTTCTTATAAGAAATTGAATGGTTATTTAAGGCATTGCTTAAATGAAGTGTTAATTAATACAATTGAATGCCACGTTTTCTTAACATTTATTGAAGAAGTGACATTGTGTATTATTGCTATTTTATAAACATCGAAGTCAATGTTTATTATTCAATTACTTATACATATCAAATAGTCATTGATTACATGAAGTACTAACCAAGTGAGTAAGCTTGCATATATATGTTTCTTGTTGCTTTGTCTCGGGCAGGTGCATCTCTATTTTTGGTTATACTTTCTCTTCATTGGCTGTTTAGCCGGACTATCTGCACGGTGGTGACTTGTGAGGGGGGGGATTTACCTTTGTTTTACAATCCTTTGCCTTCTCAAAACCCCAGGTCACCGGGGACATCTCCCCTAGGCCTTACCTCCCTAAACAGAAAGAACCATCCTATCGAGGTGACATTGGGTAGGATTGGTTCCAGTTACGCCAGTTTGCCTCTTCATATCTAGCTTTTATCCTTACTACAAACTGTGCGATAACATTTTGGCACCGTTGCCGGGGAACACTGAGTCAAAACTTCCTCAAGACGACAACCTTTTCGGTAAGCCTTGCCTCTAGAGTCTTCATCTTACAATCTTACCTGGCGACTCCACCTTGGGTGTTTTCCCTTATCTTTTGATAGTTTCAAGAAAATTATCTGGCGAATCCACTGATGACAAAGCCAACTATGACTTCACAATGGGACCCGGGAAACTACAAGCCTTTAGACATGAGTAAAATACTGGGATACCCTAGACAAATGCCCCCCTGGTATGAAAAATGGCTCCCTAGATTCACTGGCATGGATGGAGAAAGATCCGACTATCACAAGAGCAAATTTTGGGCTTTCTTTCAACACCATCCTATCAGTGATGATGCGAAAGACTTGGTAATGAAACTCTTCTCTGCCATTCTGCATGGAAATGCTAGAAGATGGTATGATAATCTTCCAACCGCTATCATCACATCTATGGACCAATTAGAAGAAATCTTTCTCATGAGTTGGGGCATGAAATTAAAAGATATCCAATTGTTACTGAAAGGACTGGAATGCATAAAACAAACAGAGAGTGAGACCGTGAGAGCTTTCGTGGTAAGGTTTTAGAAGTTGTTTCACCAGATTCCCAAAATCCATTGTCCTGAAGGCAAGTACCTCGTGTATCTCTATACTAATGGACTTCTAGGGCATTTAAGCTTCCTCCTGGATAAAAAGGGTCCAAAAACACTTACAGAAGCTCACAACATGGCCATTCGAATCGAGGTAAATCTCTCCTTGTCCAAGATCAATGACCGTACTGTGGACACTCTCAGMTTGATAAAACTAGTTTCCCTTGAAACCTTTACTGATGATCCCCAAGAAAGAAGGGAACAAGTTTTTGACCAACAGAATGAAGACGTGATTAAGGAGCAAGAACCTAAGCAAGATGATGAAGTACCAACTTGTGCTCCTCCCTCTGATGAGGCCATCCAAGAGCCCTTTTCTCCTGCACAACAAAAGGACGATGAGGTTAGTTGCTTTCCATTTCAGGATTCCGATAACACCTTGTCCCATGATTTATAAAATGAAGGAGAAATGGAATCCCCAAAAGAAGTAGACCTTCCTTGCTACACAATTGAAGATGAAAGGGTAGTTCCCGAGGATGAGACCATAACGCATGTTGGAAGCACCCAAGTCCTCAAAGCTCCTGCATGAGAAGAAATAGTAAGTGTCCCTCCTCCCCTAGTTTTTGATGATGCTCTACTTTGTGATAGGGAAGATGAGGAGGAGATAAGCAAGTCCTTAAATGCTTCAAATCCTGCATGTTATGATACCGATAATGACAGAGCTGATAACATTGATGAGTTCATACATGTTGGGATACGTAGGTGGGATGCAGTTATTTATGATATGGATCCCATCTATGACATAGAGAGTCATCTCCAAGTGTTGCCTTTACAATTATCACAGCAAGTTACTCTTGACCAGTGGCAACAAGGAGATGAGATTTTTACCGATGCTCCCCAAGCATTCAAGGTTGACCAAGTACCATATTTGCCTGACGATTTTCGATCTTACCTTGAGGGATTTGATGAGTACTCCTCCGAGCACTTAGATTTATCCTATGAGGATGACTATCTACCACCACTGTGCTCAGGTCTTGCTAGGAGTAAGAGCGTTGTTTGCCTAAAGAAGGATTCTCATGACCTTTTTCTCCAACCACCTCTTATTACCTTACCTTGTTGTGTCATTAAGGGTGTAGTTGGGAGGTATATCTTTTGTGTTGGCTCTCCTCTAAAGCAAACCCTAGAATCCAAGGGTTGGTTGAAAACTACAAGTTCAAGATTATCATCTCAGTGTTTCAACTTTCCCTTAAAAGTTTGCCAGTCATCTGCCAGATCCTTGTCAGTCCCTTCATAGTGTGAGGACGTCCTGGGTAGCCAGATTGCAGACCTGTTGAGTCGGTATTATGAACCTTGGACTTTTCACAACCCCTTCCTGAAGTGGATTGAGAACTTTCATCAGAGATTGACGTGGCATGATTTTATCCCTCCCACCAGCCTCCATGAGTTAGACTTTGTGACTTCTGATGATAGGATATATGATCTAACCCATGTCATTTTTGTGCTTGACTTATCACTATTTTGGTTTATGATGAAGCACAAAGGCAGGTATTGTGGGACGTTGCTAGATTGGCTTTACTGGTTGTTTGAATACACCCAACATCCAACCAACAGGTAAGTACAAGTAAGTAGTTTGCTTTATATTTATATTTATGATTGCTTTACTTCAGCATATATATATATATATATATATTACCACCCTAACTGGTTGCTAATAGTTGCTATTGAGATCAAGTAGGTACGTAGGTTATGCCAAAGATGTTGAGGTTCTCATGCGCTCTACGGTGAGCACATGTCCCTGAGTTGGAGCCAGATGTTATCCCTCACTTTTAGGGATAACTAGGAGATCATGTCTTGAGACCCACAGGTCCTAGACATGGAGTATCGAGAGTTGGATCGACTTTAGCATGGCCCTGGAGGGCCCATCTTTTCTCCCTTTCAGCGCCTCTACTTTGTCAGCAGTAGCAGCATCCATCACCATCGGCTTGGTCTTGTGTCCAGATGGTTCTTGCTCCATGAGGTAATGAGTCCGGGTATCATGGTATGTGTCACTCTGATCTTCAAAACCTTTGAATATGTGCATTTAATTCCTTTTGTTTCTAACAAGTGCTTGGATCTTAAACTTGCCCACTTGACCATGTCTGGGGGATTGACAAGATGCCCTAGTAAGCCTATATCCATAGGTTCTGGTTTTCCACTGGGGGGATTTCTGAAAAGCCATCGTCCACTCCCATCATAGAACCACCTTTTCATCTTGCTTCCCGCTCACCTATCCCATTACACTTGTCCGGGCACTGGGTTGACCTATCATTTGAGGATTTTCTCCTTACCTAGTGGGAAGAAGGGGCTAAAGGCCTAGAAGGTAAAAGCAAGCTGGCAAAAGATAAAAGCCCTAGAATAAAATCTCGAGATGCTTCACTCGGGGATCCCCGAGAAAGCAATAAAGAGCTTCTCAGCAAGAAACAAGAGGGACCCGTAAAATAATAAAACAAGACCTTGTCAGAGGATAGGGGGTCTCATCATGAGCCAGCCTATTAGGTCCATGGGCACCTAGCAGTATGACATTACCACTAGTTGGTTACCACGCCAAGGTAGTGACTCTTGGTTGCATGGCCAAGAGAAAGGGAGTCTCATCACGAGCCAACCTTCTCGTTTCTGTGAAAGTACTTGTGGGTAACACTATCACCACTGGTCACCACGCCAGGGCAGTGTCCCCTGATTAGCCTCTTGAAGAAAAAGCAATAAAGAATAAAAGAATGAAGAATAAAGAATAAAAGGCATGAATGGGGTTGGAAAAAATTGCATCCAGGACAGCTGCAACTCACCTTCTACAAAGGCACCCACAGGTAAAGCTTTGTACCCTCTGCTCTCATTGCACCCACTTGCCTGGACATCTCTTATCCACATCACCCACTTGCATGGCTCAGATGAGGTCTCTTCCGGAAACTTTCCTCTTCTAGTGAATACTAGCCCAATAGGATGCCCTGTCACTTTCTCTAAACTTGTATTGCAGGCTTGTATAATGTCTTTGAGCTTTTAACTGGGATAATAGGGGTTTTATGCACATGTTTAATAATATTGATGATGAGATGTGATTGACATTGCTATGATTCCTGTGACTTATGAGCCCATGGAGGGCATAGCTGTTGATGTGCAGGATCATGCCCGACGGATAGGTACCATATTGGACCGGTACACGTGGGGAGATGATCAGTTCGGACCTCCATGGGGCTGAAGAGCCCACCAGATGGATGCTGAGACCCCATCAGGGGGAGGTGACAGGACAGAGATGGTCAAAGGCTTTTGCACTGGAGAAGAGGAGGACGTTCCACCAGAGGCACCCTGGCAGAGCTTGACCTAGGGGGGTTGTGCCTCCTCCATTGGAACGTTGACCTTGGAAGGCCCAGGACGTCATCGATGATGATCATGACATCATCCAACCTTATGGACCTCTCGGGAGATAGATTTGGCAGTGCTGGCACGTGTGGCAGGTTGGAGAAGCCCAAGGAGGGCTAACGTTTTGCTCCAGGATGCTGCATTTGCCCTAGAAGGGGCTAACGTCACCCTAAAAAGGGCATGATGTCTCTCTTTAGCTTGATTAGGGTTTAATTTTGAACATTTAATGTAAAACAATATGATTTTTAGTATTTTGGCCTTGTCAACCTTTTTATGACCTAAAAGTGAAATTAGGTCATGGTACTGTAAAAATTGAGGGTTTTAACCTTCATTTTTTCATCATCTTTCACTCACCACTTGGTGAGGTCTGAAATTTGTGCCCTCTTTAGGGTTTTGGCTGAAATTTTGAGGCGCACCTGTTGAAGGAGACTTTTTATTGGCATTTTGGCATTTATCTTGGTAGAAGGTGTTACAACTTGGGTTTGCTACTTGATTTTTGGGTTGAATGTAAGTAAAGTTCTGCAAAACTTCTTAATTGAATGGTTGTAGTTTTATTTCTCTT
>SNQJ01S0221923.1:0-11417 GCA_010110895.2 Picea sitchensis
TTTCTACAGCTGTTAAAAGATAAGTATCTGAATTATGCTTTGATCATGTTTTGCATGACTGAGCTGTTTATGTATCATGTTTTCTTCTGTGTATATGAATTAAATGATAAGGCTAAAGGCTTGTTGAATATAGCAGTAATTCATATGTTTTACTCTGAGTCAAATGTATTATTTTTCTTGAATGCATGTGGTTATATAATTCCACCATGAGTTATGTAAAAGTCCATGTACAGATTGGTTAGAAGAGGTTTGAAAGCCGCGGTAGTGAAAAAGGTACACTACATGACTTTTCTCCACTAAAAACAAGAAGTGTGAGGAAGCTAGGGAAAGAGAAGGAGAACTTAAATTCGACTACTCTTATGGTGATAACTGGTCCTAGGGCACTTAGAGCTCAGAAATCCCTGGCAAGGGTTAAAAAGTGATTGTGGAAACCTTGAATGTGAGGGGAGTGGGGGGTCCCGTAAAGAACTTAACCCTCACAAGTTTCTTAGAGACAATAAAACCTGATGCTTTATTTATACAAGAAACCATGGTCTACGAAGATAAATCAATATAATTTGTTGTCAAATTACTCCCTAATTGGTATTTCTATGGGGTGGACTCTATTGGTCTCTCTGGAGAACTATTAACTTCTTGGAATCTACACAAAGATTATTTCGTTGCATTTTTTACACCTTCAGGGATATTTCTAGAGGGAGTAGTAAAAGACTTAAATTTAAGTTTGAAGTTGATAAATAGTTATGGATCGTACTCTGACAGAGAGGTTTTTGGGGAAGGCAATAAAATGGAAGGGATATTGAATGAGGATAATCTTATTTTGGGTGGTGATCTAAATTTTACCACTTCGAGAAGGGAAGTTTGGGGTGAACATGCTAGGGTGGATCCCTTAAACTTTACATTTTCCAGTTGATACAAGTTGGGGGGTTGGTGGATGTCGAGCCAGTAAAGATTCTCTCTACCTAGAGGAATGGTAGGAAAGGACATGATTACATTGCCAAGAGGCTGGATCGGTTCTTGGTATCTGATAATTTAGTGGTGTCAGGAATCATATATAGATCTTGGGTGTGCAATGTAAAGATATCGGATCACATGCTTGTGATTATACACTTGGAACAAGGGAATGATACTGTCAGCTTTCCTTTTAAATTTAATGCAGTTTGTCTTGAGGATCCAGATTTCGTAAACTTAGTTAGAACCAATTGGGATGGATTGTTGGGGATAGAGGTATTAAACCCTATGGATTCGTTGGTTAAAAATCTTAAGTTGCTTAAGTCTTTGGTGATTGTTTGGGAAAGAAAGAAAAGGGTTGAAGCTAAGGCAGAGCTAGTATAGTTAGAATTGTATCTGGATACTTTATACATAGATTTCCCTGGAGGTTTTGAGGAGGGCAACAAAGTAATGGTACTTGAAAAAGAAAAGAGGAAACTGGAACTATTAAGACAGGAGGAGGAGACTTGGAGGAAAAAGAGTAGGGTTAATTAGCTGGCTGCAGGTGACAAGAATACTAAATTTTTTCATTCTTATGCAAGTTCCAGAAAACAAATCAATACCATTTGGGATATTACAAAGGAATATGGAACAATAATCTCAAATAAGTTATATCTTCAAAAGGAGGTTGTAGACTATTTTCAGAATATTTTTAAGGAACAAACAAACATGGCCATATCAGACCAACTTGCAGTATTAAGGAACTATCTGAGGTTGTTTACAGAGGAAGAAGGTCTCAGATCGGCTGAGCCAGTTACTCTAGCATAAATTTTGTCAACTCTTAAAGGTTTTAAGTGTTCAAAAAGTCTCGGGCCAAATGGTTGGACTGTAGGGAAATGATATATTAGAGATGGTGGAAGAGTCTAAGAGAAAATTTAGAGTTTCGATTGCTTTGAATGCTACTTTTATTGCACTTATACAAACTAGTGAAAAAACAGACTCATTTGGTGGGTTTAGGCTAATTTCCTTATGTAATATGGCGTACAAGATCATCACTAAAATAATTGCTGCTAGAATCAAAACCACACTCTCTATTGGTATTTTAAAGGAACAATTTGGCTTTTTAGAGGGAAGACAAATTATTGATGCTATTAGAGTTGTACAGGAAGCTTTACACAGTATAGAGGTGAAAAATATTAAAGCACTGGTCTTAAAATTGGATTTGGTAAAGGAATATGATAGACTAGATTAGGGTTTTCTCAGGCTTGTTTTATTACAGGTGGGTATAAGCTTAGAAGCAACTGACTGGATTATGGGGTGTGTGTCTTCGAAAAAATTTGTTGTGTTGATTAATGGTAAACCTACTAGCTTCTTTAAGAGTTCAAGGGGTTTAAGGAAAGGTTTCCCTTTATCACCTTTACTTTTCCTCCTTGTTATTGAAGGACTAAGCAGAACTATACAAGAGAAGATTAGGGATAAGAAAATTGAAGGTATTCATGTGGATAGAGGGCTAAGTATTACTCATTTGATGTTTTTGGATGATGTAACAATGTTTGGGAATGGAAGCATTTCTGAGTGGGAATTTTTTAAGGAGGTTTTGGAATTATTTTGTAAGGCGAGGGGGATGGCATTCAGTCGACAAAAGTCTGTGTTTTTAGAATCTGGGTGGGATGTTGAAGGGCTTACACTGTTGAAGTCTCTGTTTCATTTTGAATTAAATCCAATAGATGAAGGATTTAATTACCTGGGGTTTTATATAAAACCAAATTGTTATACTAGAGCTTACTAGAATTGGCTAGAGAAAAATTTTGAAAAAAGAATTTTGATTTGGAATCATAGATGGTTTACTTTAGGAGGAAGAGTCATACTTGTAAAAGTTGTACTTGAAATCATTTATGTATATTGGCTCTCTTTGTCTAAGATACCTATAAGTGTACTTAATAGTATTAGAAGGAGGATGTTTAGTTTCATGTGGACTGGAAAAAAAGTCAAGGAAGGAGTGCATTTGATAAGCTGGAAAAAGATTGCAAAACCAAAAAATATTGGTGGGTGGGGTATCAAAAACATATTTACCTTTGGTAAATATTTGGTGGAAAAAAGTAGGTGGAGATGTCTTATGATGCCTGGCCTATGGCATGAAGTGATAATTAAAAAATATCTTAAAAAGAAAATTGTTGAGTGGTTCAGGCAGGGGAGAAAAAACTAGAATGGTATCTCAAATATTTGGATATCCCTCACCTCTTCATTATCTATCATAACATATTGGTTGGTGTGGAATCTTGGGAATGGGAGGGACATTAGAATTGGATTTGATACTATGGTAGGGTCTCACTCCTTTTATAAATTGTCAAGGAATCTTATTTTGACTTTGAAGGCACAAGGGATTGAATTCCTTGCACAAGATGGGTCTATTGATTTGGAGGGAATTAGTTTTTCAAGGTGGAAAAAGGTAGAAACCTTAGGGATGGAAGGAGAAAAAAAAGAAGAGTGGACAAATTACATTAAAGGATTGGTGAGTTCGGGAATTGAACTAAACAATGAAAAAGATATTTTACTGTGGTCCTAGGATACAAATTGAGGACAAGTAAATGCCAAGCAAAATTATAAAGTTCAAGTGCTGGAGGATATGTAAGAAGAAACAAAATATTGGTATTCTGAGATTTGGAACTGGCAGGTACCTTTAAAATTCAAACTTTTTATCTGGTTATTTCTGGAACAAAGAATTCTTACTTGGGAAAACTTGAACAAAAGGGGTATTTTTGGTCCTAGTATATGTGTTTTGTGTGGGAGTAGTGAGAAAAATGTGTCCCATATTTTTTTGGAATGCAGTTTCATCAAATTTATTTGACAGACTATATCAAAAGAATTAAAACTGGGCAATATTTGGGAAGGAGGACATATTGTGGACATATTACAAAAGTGGATAAGGATAAAGGATAATTGGAAAGAAATCCCTTGTTTTATTTGTTGGGAGGTTTGGAAGCATATGAATTTGGTTATATTTGAAGACATTCCCATAAGTCAAGTTATATTTTGTCACTGTATCCTGGAGAACAAAAAATTACATAGGTCTCTAAGCCTAAAAGGATTGGCAGGCCACCCATATTTGAATGGAATTTGGCAGTGGGGTTCTTTGATGGGGCCTCACAAGATAAAGGCTCTAAATGTGGGGATGGAGCCGTATTGAAATGTCCAGTTTTGGGCACATACAGACTAAAAATGAACTGTGGAAGAGGAACCAATACGAGGGGAGAGATACTTACCTTGTGGTGCATTTTATTTTTTTCTTGTTTTAAAAAGGTAACAAGGTTACAATTGGTATGAGATTCAAAGGTTATTATAGTTTGGTTTACTAATGAAAATAACCTACAAGTGATCTCTCTACATCCTTGGATGATAAAGATTAGATTGTTGAGCGGGAATTTTCAGCAACTTACAACACAACATATATACATAATATATAATAAGGAAGTTGACCGGCTTTCTAAGGAAGCACTTCTACTAGATGAAGATGGAATATACTATACAAAGGATACTGAAGGACAACCAAAAATGTTTGAAGGACTGGATATCAATCTTTAGATCACTGTTTGTAAGGCTACAAATTTGGTATTTGTATATTTTTGATATAAAATACAGATGCAAGGAGGACAAAAAATGATCTTTAGTCTTTTTTATATCGATATGTAAAACAATGGCTAGCTTTCTGGACTTATTATGTAATGTGAATAGTTCATAAGATCCTTATAGATTTTGGAAAAAGGGATGCACAATTTTGTACAAGTTGTAAGTTTTTGAAAAAAGACCTTTTATATTCACTAATATAAGTTATTTTTCTTATTGAAAAAAAAGGTGATCTCTAAAAGCACCTTTGTTTTCTATAAGTTCTCTGGAAAAACACTTCTAACATTTAAGGTGATCTTTAAACTATCTATCATGGATATTCAACTGAAACAATTCATCATAATAGATCTTACATTATTTTGAAATATCTTATTATATTGTGTTTTACTTAGATTCCAGATTTAACATTACTAGCTTAATGCATGAAATACTAAATACATTGAAATTGAAATAAAAGAGACAAGCAAATAACACACCATCCACACAATGAACACAAGATGTAACTTGGAAAACCCCAATTTAGTTTGACATGAATGTCATTTTCAATCCTATATAGTATGTTGTCATAATGTATTACAGAGGAACATTATTTATTAGACCTGATAAACTCTTTATTGTGTCAGGTGATTTGGAATAATCATTCTCCTTGTTATCTTTGTTCATTTACCATTTCTAATAAGTATGAAGAAACTAGTAACTTCTCCTATAGTCCACTTGCAGTAGTTTTCTTTCGAAGAAAAAAATCACAATTTCTATTCCATTATAGAAAGTAAATATCATTATTCAGGTCCTCGAAGCATGATACAATTAAAAGAAAGTACATGTGCATACTTCACTTGCAAGGGTATAGTTGCAAGCTACACCTACAAGATTAAAATTACAATAGTAAATGTACAATTCATTTATTTCCCTTTATAAAATAATCCTCAATTTTTCCTTTTTTCGACACCTCTGGAGAAGGAACCACGATAAATAACTGTGAATCAAAAGGTGGGAGACCAAAATTCTAATATGGAACTAGTTCCTTATCTAAATCGAAGGTATCCATTTCATGATGTATTTTTTTTTCACCTAGAGGGGTATCAACTATCAACTACCATGACTCCCCTCAAGGAGGAAAGTCCTATATCCATTTATTATACTTTATCCCCCAACAGAGGAGTGGATTCCAAATTTACCTCTTTATGATCAAGGTTAGTCTTGTGAAATTGTTGAATAACCTGTTGTAACGTCCCCATATACTCATTGAGGAACGCTACAACAAAAATTCATCTCTAATACCATTCTGTGACATGCTCAACTGCTTTGTTGAGTCATGTTACTACGAAATCGACTATCATTCGATTCAAATGTGGAAATATAAATAGTGTGAGATACCCACTCATGAAAATACCATTAATATTTAAACTCATGAATGCAACTAATTTAAACATGCACAACAACAAATAACGCACACAACAACATTCATATATACAAAATATAGAGAAAATGAAACATTCAATCGTAGCATTAAGATTGTAAATGACACAGTGATTAAATACTTATCATTTAAAAATGATTTACACAATTGGTTGTAGAAAAAGGACATTCCACCCAACCATAGACTCTGTTTCTCCAATTCTCTCAGCAACAAGTCACCCCGAGCTGGGGCTATGAATCCATGAGGAAAAATAAAATCTTATGTGTGTGTACAATCCATTGTAACAACTCAAATACCCACTAAAACATAGTGACATGAATCCTACAACAATTCCAACCAACCAAATCTTTTCGCCATCAACTTGCACAACCCAAGGGATGAGATTTCCTTCTTTGCACCACAGTTCCTCAGAAAATCTCCATCCACTCCAAGGCTCCAACACAAATTGGCTAGAAATATCTCTATTGGGGTCTCCAGGAAAGACAACTATAATCAGGAGTTCTCATACAACAAGATCACTTTCTCTTTGGTAATATCTCAACATAAAATCTCTCACAGGCATAAAAAACTCATTTTCAACATAATTTTCCATCTTCAACAAGCTACCTTCAATACCCACTATGGTTGGACACTCTTCCACAACATTCTCCTCTAATTTTCCTCCCTTCTTTCTTACTGTAAAAATCCTCTATTTCCTACTCAAATGTTCTCTCTTCCCATGCTTTCTTGAATCTTACTTTTCTCCCCATGATGCTTACACTCAACCCCTACTATCATAACTGAGTCGGATGACTTCCTCACTTAAATTCTTATATGAATTCAATGATTTGAGTGCTTAATAAGTAAAAAGGATAAGTGTGTAAATGAAAAACTAATTAAATGAATATGACTTAAGACTCAAGGCATATGAAACCCCTCAAAACCCCCATTAATCCCCTCTCTCTTGTGGAATCATATCCCCCCATTACTTTGGTCCTTACCTGCCTACAACTGGTGGTGTATTTAATTTTTGTCTTTTTCAATGTACAAAGTTTACATATTACATTACTTGGCCCCCAACCATTCATAATATTTACAAATATACAATGCTACATTGGGGATAAAAATAAAGGTGTTACTCCTACAAAAACCAATCTAGTTTGCAAAAAGAAGAAACAATTTCAAGATTGAGACAAAAGAGATGAAGAGAGAAGGGAACAAAATATATTTCACACTGAATGAGTGAATAATTTACAAGAGATATAGGCTACATTATGATCTACTGGGCCATAGTTGAACTTCTAGAGCTTACATGGACATCCTCTAACTGGAACACTAGTAAATTTCCACCTAGTCTTAGCTAATTGTTCATGTAGTCAACAACTAACTAGTTATGCACAAGTGTAGTGAGTTACTCCCATGCATGCAAATTGAATTTTCCATCCTATCCACATGTACATGTAAATCACACTCCTAGTGATGATTTCAAGGAAGGCATATTCTCTTGGTGATGATTCCAAGGTGGGCATGCAAGACTTGGTGATGATTCTAAAGTAGGCATGCATGTCTAGTCTCCACTAGTGTAATTGATGTATAAATGAAGCATGACTCAAGAAGAGGTTCTCCCTTATGTAGGGGAAGCATATTCTCATCCAAGGTATAATATCTTGGACCAAGTGAGACCAAGTGCACCCTCATACATGGACTATGGAACATAGGAAAAAAGATGTACTAGGTAAATGTGCATGTCTCCTCCAATAAGTCTCTAAATTCGGTTCCTCCAAAAAATTCCATCTCTTTGGTTTTAATTTGGATCCTCTTTCCTGGGAGGATTAACTCAAGCATGGGGATAATTAGCTTGTAAATGTCCCAAAATGTGACATATCGTACATTTAAATGTTTTGTTCTCATAATCCAAGACCTGTGTGTATTTAAAATTCTTCCACGTGAGAATCATTTTGTCTGAAATATGCTTACTAAGTTAAATCACAGATACATGCATAGGTACATAAATCCACTACATCTCTCTTAAGTTTATATTCTATGCAAGTTTCCAAAGCATTTCCAATATCCCAAAAAATTGATAAATACCATAAATGTAATGGAAAATTGTGAAGACTAGCCCAAAATGGCATTCTAGTAACTAACACAGTGTTAGGATCAAATTCAAAGAACAAAGGACTTATAAAAAGTCTCGTGCTTCCCAAAAAATAGGGACCCTCCTAAAACATTTAATGATAATCAACATGATCATGGAATTGAACAATAAAAATTCCCTTGGAACATAGAGAGATCTCACATTTCTTGGTCCAAGTCGAGTGAATCCACTGAAACAATGTTGATGTAGGAGGTATATACCCATTAAATCTGCAAATAATTGAATCTTTTTTATAACGTGAATGCACATGGGTTACCTTTGGCACTATGATCTCCTCTAACAACACATCTTCATTATTCCCCACTATATAACCAATATGAATAAGAGAAGGCTTCAAAGCATTTGGATTGGTAGAGTTGGTTTTTATTGGATCCTTAAATGACATAAGTTTGGAAGTTGAAGGCATCCTTGAGCACACAACTCCTCCACAAAATTGCAACACCAAATTGAGGATGGAAACTTTTTCTATAATCTCGATAGACATTAGATTTTTATCCTCTAGTTGTTTACCCTCATATATTAAACATTGTTGATCCACAAGAATCCATTTTGTGCACTCCACTTTCCACTTCAGATCAAACACACAATCTGAATAATGCACCCAGAAGCATATGGTTTTTCTAATGAGGGAGCTAACCATAATCTAAAATTTTGCATTCCTCTCTTCAAAAACACCAAACATCGTAATTGTTGAAATTTTATATAAATCCTCTATAACAATGGTTTCACCGAATACTTGTTGGGTAGGTATTGCATCAAACACTCGACATTCAAATGTTTTAGAAAACATTTGTCACATAGGCATTGTATCAAACACTTGGCATTCAAGTTTGTCAAATTCTTGGCATGAAAGGATTTCTTCAAACACTTGATGTTTATATTGTTCATCAAATACTCAACATTTTTCATGTCCGAAAACACATGTATTATAACAAAGTATGAATTCCTTCATAAACCAATCACACAACCATATCAAATATCAACACACCAATGTTTTTATGAGGTAAAACCCATGCGGGGAAGCATCTACAAACCCAACCAATGTGGACACTTGAGGCAATTTATTAATGCAAAAGAAAAATATTAAATAGATTTTCTCACAATCGACCATCGAGAAATGACCCTCCATGCTCTTTAAATAGAGATCATGGACCAATAGGGTGTTAATCCATAGATCAATGTAGTCATTAAAATCAAGGAGAATATGATTCATCGAATAACTTTATGTCGAGAACATATCGTGACCATCGGATTATAAATGCATACTATTGCATACCAAATAAAAAATTAAGAAACACACTTTAACCTAATGACATAGTAGACCAAGTTGATCTTAACTAACTCCTAAGTGTCTAAATATCCTAACACCCCCCCTTAAGAAAAAATTGGGATATGATAGAAGGATTTACAAAGGTGACACAATAGGATAAGGAAGGAGGCATTAGAGCATATCCCCCTTAATGATAACTTCTAGAACTCCTAATGTAGATCAAAATTTGGAAAAATTCACTTCTATAAGAGACTTTGTGAAAATGTTTGCAACTTGATCTTCTGTAGGGTAAAAGAAAACTTCAATAACTCGATCATGAATGAGATTTCCGATGAAGTGCATGTGTATCTTAACGTGTTTGTTGCACTGATGTTGAACTGGATCTTTGGTGAGCTTGATGACACTTTGATTTTCGCACCAGAGGGTGGTCATATGTTGTTGTTGGAATCCAAACATTGAAAGTATCTTCCGAAGACACAAGACTTTTTGACGTGCATTAACCACTGCTTGGAACTATACTTCCACTAAATAAATATCAATAACTTGTTGTTTCTTACGAGCCCAAGTGACAGATCCATAACCAAGGATGAAAACATAACCTGCAGTAGACTTCTGATCATTAGGGTCTCTAGCCCAATCCGAATTAGTGAAACCAACCAACAAAGGAGTCCCCCCTGAACTATAATGTATCCCAAATTGAATTGTTCCTTGGACACATCGAAGTATCCTTTTATCTTATTTCCAATGGATTTCATGGGGTGTTTGCATATACCATGCAACAAGACCAACAAAAAATGAAATATCAAGATGGGTATGAGTCAAATATAAGATTCTACCAACCAACTAATGGCATAAAGTGGCATCAACTTCGGGAGAAGTACAGGTGGAAACAAGTTTGATTCCATACTAGAACGGAGAAGGGGTTGGTTTAGAATCATCTATGTGAAAGCGAAGAAGAAGGTCACAAGCATACTTAGACTATGAAAGAAAATTCCTTCCTTGGTTTGCAATACTTGGAGGCCAAGGAAATAATTTAGATAGCCAGAGTCTGTCATTTCAAATTTCTTTTTAAGACTAGATTTCACATGGGTTAAAAGTTTATGGTCACTANGCATACTTAGACTATGAAAGAAAATTCCTTCCTTGGTTTGCAATACTTGGAGGCCAAGGAAATAATTTAGATAGCCAGAGTCTGTCATTTCAAATTTCTTTTTAAGACTAGATTTCACATGGGTTAAAAGTTTATGGTCACTATCAGTGAGGATAAGGTCATCAACATAAAGAACAAGTATTATGAGATGTCTTCCTACTTTCTTGGCATAGAAATTAGGGTCAGAATGACATCTAGGAAATCTTGTGTCAAGAAGAAAGATGCCCATTTTGGCATACCAAGCTTGAGGATGTTCCTTAATAACATATCAATATTTTCTAAGGAAAAAACCAAGGCTAGAGTTATTATAGACATAGATAAGATGGTGTTCCATGTATATTTCTTCTTGCAAATCCCCATGCAACAAGGAAAATTTAACAGCCATCTACTGGACCTACCATTTATATGAGGTGGAAAGGGATAGAACAAAGCATACAAAATTCATTTTGGCTATGGGACAAAGGTTTCATTGTAGTAAGTTCCTTCAAATTAAGAGAAACCTTTAGAAACTAAATGGGCCTTATGTCTTTCAACACTTCCATATAATGCATACTTAGTTCTATACTCCCATTTACATCTGACAAATTTTCTTCCTTTCAGAAGAGGTACAAGATCCCAAGTATCGTTCACCATTAAAGAACAATACTCCTCATTCATTTTTGTATCCCAATCTGGATGACCTGAAGCTTATGCAAATGTGAGTCTCCGAGAAAAATTGTGGTCGTGCTTCTGCTAGCATGAGGTTATTCCTTCTTGTGTAATACTTAATGTAATTTTCAATTTTTCGCTCCCACCATTCGTGCATGTCTTGTAAATTTATCATCTATGTAATCTAGAGAAAATTAGGGGAGTGTTACTGGTAGTTTAGTACACAAGAAAGCATAGAATC
>SNQJ01S0221923.1:11427-26330 GCA_010110895.2 Picea sitchensis
GGTGAGGTTCGAGTATAGCAAGTTGGGTCTTGAGCTTGTCTCTCTTGAGAACAATTTCTCTCGCACACCTAAGAAACCTTCCATGATGGAAGAGAATAAAAATGAAAAAGCAGAAGATTCTACTAATTTGTTGCTTGAGCAAGCTCTCACACGACAGAGGGATGAAATGATGGAGAATTTTTCCCACATCCTTCAATGTCTGTCAATAACACCAGGCATGTCTTCATCCAACAACCACTTTGGAGGCACCTCGCCTTTCAAGGTATAAGTTAATTTTGATATTCTTGTATTTGAACAACAGATAGATGCGGATGCCCTAGAAAAATGGTTAAATCTGCTAGAAGGTTATTTCTCTGTTCACAATTTCTCCGACAAGGAAAAGATCACATTCTCACTCCTTAAGACTCTCCCCCATGTCAAACATTGATGGGAAAATTACTAGGAGAAAAGCTCCATAGAGGAGTCTGGAATATATGGGGTTGATCCCACAAAGGTTTTTTTTTGTGGATGCAGTCAAGGAACAATATTATCCTTTTTGTAACTATGACGACCAATACATGAGATAGACCACACTGTATAAAGACAGGGGCTAAGCAATGTTAGAGTTCACACCAGCTTCCATACCTTTCACACCAAACTGGGTATCAAAGATTCTGAGTGGCATTTGGTTTTGAAATACCGTGGGGATATACATAGGTTCATCCAAAATGAAATGGATTTTTTGGACATCTCATCACTGGGAGATGCACCGATATGTTGTCAAAATCGATCAGGAATTTAAGCACCAAAACAAAAGGTAGTTTGGGTCTACAAATCTTCAACAACCAAAGCATGATAAAGACGATCCTAACAAACAAACTTCTGAAAACCAATCAAAGCCATAGGAAAAGAAGGGTAATGGAAAGACAAAGAAGGACACTATAAAGTGGTGCGATTTCCACAAAACCCCCTGGAACAATATCGATTAATGTCGCTCAAAATAGTCATTAGTGGTTGAGACCAAAGATAAAGAGCCAAACCCTGATTTGAAATCTGATTCAGAAAATACTGGTAGAAGACAAATCATCAATGAAAACCCCAGTGTTATTGTTGCGATCGCAACAATTCAATCAGAAGAACCAGTTGATCCTGAAGAGGGGTAGCACCTTTTTCATTCACAAATGTGGGTGAAGGGGACCCCACTGCAATTATTGTTGATAACAGAAGCCAAAAGAACCTAATCTTAGCAGATGTCATCAAACAATTGGGATTGTCGACAACACCACACCCATAGCCATACAACATCAGATGTCTTCACGAGAGACGTGATCTTCGTGTTATCCAACATTTTCTATTTTCATATGACGTTCAACCCTTCAAGCATGAGGTATTATGTGATTTTTCCCCACTGGATGTATGTGTTGTTCTCTTGGGCCAACCATATATGTGGAAGCACCATGCTGTCTATGAGTCCTGACCCCATAATATCATTATTACTTTGGGGGGTCATCTCTACAGGATACCAGAGGTAGTTCTAACTATTTTCCCACCTAAAATTTTCCGCAAGGTAGTGTCTCATACTACAAAATTCAGCTTCTTCACAATCTGTTCAAAAGGTGAACTGAAGGACACTGCAACCATTGCAGCCTCAGTCCAAGAACCTTCTATCTAGAAAAATTAGGTTGACAAGATTGAAGAAAAGAAAAAATATTCCTTCTGCACACAACCATCTCATCAGGTTCTCGACAACCTCCCACAAACCAAGCAGTGCAACTTCTCCAGCAAGGCAAGCAGCTCACCAAGGTCCAGATTGAACAAACACTTTTCTCTTTCCCCTGGGCACTCAATGCATTGGAGACCATTTCTTGATAAGGAGGGAGGATTCATCTAGGTGGATATCGGTGTCCACCTACCTATTCCAACTGGCTCAAAAAAGTCTTCTGGCAATTTATTATTTTTAGCAGTTTTGCGAATCCTAAACTTTCGGGGCCATTTTGAGGGCCTAAATGAAGTTTTTTAGGATCAAGCACCTCAATGATAACTAATTTTTTTTATTGAGACCCCAAAATTAAACTCCTCGGCGATACCTTTCCAACTAGATATCATGTGCCCCAAACGTAGATTGTATGCCAAAGTTATGCCCCCGAGAAGTTGATACACCAAACTACCCAAAACGGGGTCCACAAAACTATTGGCTTTTCATCTTCCATGGTTAGGGTTTTGGATTTTCTTTATGTTAAAAATTCCTTTAGAGCCTCATTGTAATCATCTTCTTGCAAATGCGAGTATTTGTCACATCTCTTATCAGAGATAAGATTCCACCATTCTAGCGATTCTTTCACTCTGTATTTCTATAGTTTTGTACATTTCACTCATTAATAGAAATTGTGTATTACTGTATATTTGTGTCTCTTGTTATATATATGATATATCTCTGTTATATTATTATCTATCTTTCAATATCTCTGTATATTTCTTTTTTATATATCTTCTCTCATTTCGTGCCGAAAAATCATCTGGATCACATAGAGAGATTTATACATTGGAGGAAGTGGGTCCAATATCATTGCAATACTTGTAATCCTTTGAAGGTTGGAATAAAGAACCATTTTCTGCAAATCAAGAGTTCTCTATTGTAATATTTATTGGCAGTATGTTCCAAGAGAGGAAGGGCCCCCTCTCTCTGGTATACACTTCCAAAATATTTTCCTTTTTTTGTGTGATGTTGTTTCATTAGTTGTTCATTTAAGTTACTATTCATTTCTTTAAGATCTCTCAATTCTTGCAAGTATGGTTTCCCTACAGAGTTAGCAATTGAAGGTTGAGTTTTATAGTAATAAAAAAATGAGTTGATACTCTTTATTGTTAACCAAAGGAATGTGGTAAATGGTTGAAATATAATTACAGTTACCAAATTGAATTTTGTAGCCTTTTGTTTCTGCAATTTCATTTCTGCAAGTGTGATCGACTAAGTGTGGTGTGCATTAGAGATATGAATGTTTGTTAACCCTGGGAATCCTAAGATAGATGAGAATCTATAAGACTCGAACCTACAACATAAGATCCTTTGACTTTATGTTAAGAACCAAATATCAAAATAACATAAAAACCTCAGGATAAGTACTCAATGCCTTGAAAAAGAAAAAAATTCATATAATAAGTCTCTTCGAGGGGGAAACCTCCTTATACTCCACATAAATTTA
Source organism: Picea sitchensis (assembly GCA_010110895.2). Taxonomy (NCBI): domain Eukaryota; kingdom Viridiplantae; phylum Streptophyta; class Pinopsida; order Pinales; family Pinaceae; genus Picea; species Picea sitchensis. Next base: position 14,610 of record SNQJ01S0221923.1, read on the forward strand.
CAAATACAAGATGATTCCAAATGAATGAAAATGTGTCCTTGGTATATATAGGAGACTAGGAGGTACAATTACAACTAATGGACCCCAACCAACATAAATAAAATAACAATACTAATGCAATATTCCCCAATGAAGGGGTAATGTGCCACTATTTAGGGCTTAATATGCCCCTCCCCTTCAGACAAGTGTTTTCCAGAATGCTCGAGTAATTTTGTATGCTTTTGTATAAAATAATCATCTTCCCAAGTGTAATCTTCAACAGATAGTTTCTTCCACTTAATAAGATACTCTGAAATGTATCTATTTCTCAGCTGGCGAATTTTTGTGTCTGTGATAGCTTCAGGCTCTAATATGATTTTTCCTTCCTCTTCAAGTTCTGGAAACGTAGTTTGAAATGAGATCTTGTCACCTATAACCTTCTTTAATTATGAAACATGGAAAACTGGGTGTACTCGTTAAGATGCAGGGAACTCCAATTTGTATGCCATAGTACCAATATTTTACAACACCTTATAACGGTCATAGTACTTTGGTGATACTTTATTATCATTCTTAGCTTGCTTGAGGGACATCTGTTTGTATGGTTGTAGTCTTAAAAATACCCAATCCCATACTTCAAAACTTCTTTCACTATGATGTTGATCTGCTTCTTGTTTCATGTGGTTTTGTGCCATGGTCAGGTTGTCCTTTAAGATTTGGAGAACTTGTTGTTGATGCTCAATGTGATCTTCCATTGCTCGAAACTTAGATTTTTATTTTAGAGAAGAAGTGATGGGCAGTGGGTGATATCCATAGAGCACCATAAATGGTGTCATTTTTGTTGCAGTATCAAAGGAAGTGTTATGCCACCATTCGACCAAGGGTAACCACTTGAACCATTGTGTTTTTTTATCAGAGACAAAGAAACGAAGGTAGCCTTCCAAAACATTGTTCACTATCTCAGTTTTTCCATCATATTGAGGATGAAAAGATGAGCTATGAGCCAATTGAGTACCCAAAAAAGAAAATAATTTTGTCCAAAAATGTCCACTGAAGATGGGATCTCTGTCACTTACAATAATCTTTGGGCTTCCATGTATATTTTGAATTGTCTCCATGAATGCGATGGCAACTATACTAGATTTGAAAGGGTGAGAGTGCAAAAAAGTGTGCGTACTTGGTTAGTATATCAACAATCACCACGATGACACTCTTTCCTTGAGACTTCAGTAAGCCTGTGATGAAATCCATGGAAACCTCCTCCCAACACTGACTTGGTATGGCTAATGGTTGTAAAAGACCCGGGTTCTTAATTGTTTCCACCTTATGTTTTTGGCAAACCAAACATTCTGCCACAAACATTTGAACATCATTTTTAAGCCCATCCCAAAAAAAATCCTTCTTCACCCTGTGGTAGGTTTTCAAAAGTCCTGAGTGCCCCCCTACTAGAGAGGTGTGCAATTACAAGAGTACCTTTTGTTTGAGTTGGTAGTTCTTACATAAATATAAGCGATCTTTGTACCATAGTGAATCATTTTCCATGTAAATGTATCTGATGCATGAGAATCCTGCTGCAACCTTTGAATGAGAGTCCACACTTTTTCGTCATTCTTCCATTCATTCCTTGCTTGTATTATCCAATTACATTGGATGATCAAGATAACACAGAGAAAGGCCTCAACATCTTCATCCTTTCTTGAGAGTGCATCTGCCACGACATTTTTCTTCCCTTTTTCTAATATGATTTCAAAATCATAACCCAACATATTGGTCACCAATTTTTTTTTGTTCTTCTGAATATAGTCTTTGTTCCAAGAAGTATTTAATACTATCATGATCTCTTTTGACCTTGAATTGCCTACCTATTAGGTAAGGGTGCCATTTCTTCAATGCATGTAGTATTTCCATCATTTTCTTCTCATAAATGGGTTTGTGTAAGTCCTTTCCCTTGATTGGAAGACTTTCAAAAGAAAGGGGCCTTCTTTCTTACATTAGAACAACACCAATGTGATTTCTCGAGGCATCGCATTCCATAATAAAGGTTTTTGTGAATTCTAGTGTGGTCAAGACAAGAGATTTTCACATCGCCTCTTTAAGTTGTTTAAAAGCTTGAGTTTCCTCTATAGTCGAAGAAAATGCATCCTTCTTACTTAATGTTGTTAAAGGTGTTGTTATTCTTCCATAGTTCTGAACAAACTTGCGGTAGTAACCTGTCAAACCCAAAAATCATCTAATATTCTTCAATGTTTTGGGAATCGGCTAGTCCATCATGGCCTTAATCTTGTTAGGGTCTACCTTGACACCTTCATGAGATAAAATATGACCCAAATAATCTACCTCCTTCACCCCAAAGAAACATTTGGATGGTTTGGCATATAGTTGTTTCTCCCTCAGTAGTTGTAGCACTCGGTCAACATGTCGAACATGATCCTCCCAAGACTTCCTGTAGATTAGTATATCATCAAAAAATATTAACACGAATTTTTGAAGGAAGGGCTTGAAAATGAAATTCATTAACCCTTGGAATGTGGAAGGTGCATTTGTAAGGCCAAAAGGCATGACCAAAAATTCATAATGGCCTTCATGAGTTCGAAATGTTGTTTTGGGGATATATGCTTCCTTCATTCTAATCTGATGATACCCTAAACAGAGATCCAACTTTGTGAAGTATATTTCTCCATGTAGTTCATCTAAAAATTCATCAATGAAGGGAATGGGAAACTTATCTTTAATAGCAATCGTGTTGAGCTCTATATAATGTAGACACATACACCATGATCCCTCTTTCTTGAGTACCATTACCACTGGTGCAGAGTAATAAATTTGGCTAGGTCTAATAATGCCATCCTCTAACATTTCTTCAACCATATGCTCAATTTCACTCTTTTGGTAATAAGGGTATATGTAAGCTTGATGTTAGGAGGAACAATCCTAGGAATTAGGTGAATAACATGATCATGATTGCGCATGGGTGGAAGACCTCTGGGAATATCTTCAAATAATTTGGAATGATTATCAATGATCCCTTGGAGATCTAGGGGAATAGATGGTTTATATGTTTAAACATCTAGTGAGCATAGTTGTACAATTACATCTAGATGCCCCTTTTTCAATAATTTTGTCATGCCATTAGAGATTATCACCTTACTGGGTTTCCATGTGATACCCCTTAACTCAATTTCCTTTCCTTCCAATGAAAATTTCATGAAAATCTCTTGAAAATTAAAATCCATTGTTCCCAATGATTGTACCCATTGGAATCCTAGTATGACATCAACACCACCCATGGGTATAGAAATAATTAGACTATTCATTACATATTCCCCCACAGTGAGATTGATCTTATGGCATTTTCCTGAGCAATTGATAGTTCCTCCATCTGTAATCATTACTTGAAACTTTGTCGCTTGTTGTGGGTGGGAAATCCCCCTATGGACTAGCACAAAGGGTTTAGTAATGCATGCAGAAAATAACCTTCGAAAGTCTCCTACTCTTTACTATTATCTCGACATAGACCCCACATTCATGCATAAAACACAAGGATAAAAGGATCTGATAACTCTACCTTGAACTTCTCGCTCGATGTTGATCCTTTTGTGTTCGGTTTCTCCTTGACTGCAAGTCTCCTCCCAAATCTAACCTACATTCACAAACAAACAAACAAAGTACTATGAACATGCATCTCATATATGAATTAGTGGGTTAGAGGTTGCAAAAATATAAACCAAATTAAATATTGAACACCTCATATGGAGGGACAGGAAAATTAATTCTTTCTATTAACCTCACAAAAGTCACTTACAATGGTGAGATCGGCTACTGCTCCTCGAATCTAGTCCTGGGATCTTCTTCAACTATGCACCAACCACTTCCACATATGCTTCTCCTCTTCAATTCTCACACAATGGTTGCAAAATGTTGGGGCAAGGGGAACATCAAATTGGGTAGAGTTTCTTTACTATTATTTTCCTCCTCCAAATAGGACCTCTAACCCTTCTTTTATAGGCTAGAAAGAGCTAGGTGTTTGGTCGAGTGACCGGCTATGGGTGGTCAAACGGTTTAGTTAACTTACCCAAAACTGTGTGTTTCGTCTGCAACTTTCCATTTTTCGTGATTTTGTAGGTACACGTGGGTTGTAGTGGGTCAGCTAGCGTGTACACGTGTGCAGAAGTGGATCAGGGCGTGTGTGCCTTCAAAAAGGGTGTTTTTAAGAAGAGTTGTTTAGTAGTGGCTTGGAAAAATATGTAAACTGAGATGGCTTGATGCCAGGTAAGCATATCTGGTGCAAATTAGGGTTATAAAAGATGCCCCCTAATGTGTGAGGTCAAAAGAGTATCTGATGGCCGAAATACATTATCAATCTTCACCAATGTACCAAACTAGTGAGCCCAGGGACCAGAATTCGGTAGGTGCCATCTGCAAAATAACAATTGTCTCACCGAGGCGAGCATACCCATGCTCTGGATGAAATAAAATCATGGTTGCCAATCAAATACACTGCAAATCCATGCCATATAACTATATAAAGTGTAGACGTGAGAAATACACAGCGGATCTACATCTCGAAATCAAAAAAGATATACATGTATAGTATCCACCTTTCAGAAGCTAACAAGGCCTGATGGCTGGAGATGAGGCTTTCAGAGATCAAGCAACAACTTCAAAATCTTCACAACTCATGTAGGAGTGTAACATGAGTGTACGACTTCACTACCTAGAGGTCTTCGATGGCTTGTTAGGAATGGACTAGAGGATCTTGATGATCAGGCTAAGGGCTTCATGGATTTCTAACAAAGACTTGATTGGGATTTTGGGATGGCTGGACATGTGGGCAAGAGACAATATGTAGAGGGGCCGACTCAAGCTTGGTAAAAACTTTCCTTGGACAATAGCACGATGAATGATGAGACTCAGGCAGCATGATGTTGACATAAGTTCACGATGTAGGAGGCAACACAAACTCTCCATATGTTTGGAAGAATAACCAAATGGAGGAGGACACAAATCTATGTAGCGAGAACATCTTCCTAAGGTCATATTAAATCCCAGGGCTTGATGGACAAACGAAAGCGTGTGCTTTGTCCAAGGGCAACTCGATGTGCTGCCAATAAAAAGAAAATACTTTTCCCTTCCTCTTTTTGGGGTATATTTGATTTTTTTGTCTTTTTCAATAATTTTGAAAATCTTGAAAAAGAATAAAAGAATGTTATGTTACAAGGGAGGATCGAGTGTCGCAGACATACTAGTTCCAAGTGCAAGGAACACATGGATGCTCAGAGCAAAGGGACATATGTAGGAAAAGGACACTCGGGAAAAATCCTCCGTGGGCCAAGGTGTCAAGACGCAGAGGTAGAGTGCTACAGGGATTGCGTATAAGGCATGCTTCAGATGGTTCAGTTGAGAGCAACATGGAGTCGACATTAGGCCAAAGACGTAGGTATGCAAATGCGATTAATAAGACACACAATGGTAACGTCCTTCGATGTACTTTTAATGAGCCCAAAGAAGGTAAGCTCGATGGTTTTTTCATATTTAGAGAGTCTGAAAAAGCGTAAAAGGAGACTCCATTGGGGTACCATTTTCAAAGGTAGTCTATTCAGTTCGAAAAAGGGGTAAATTAGCACCGAAAAGACGTCTATTCAAAACCATTTTAACGAGTGTGATAAAGACAAGATCACTCGGCAATTTTTTCATTTTTAGGGAGTCTGAAAAAAGCTGAACTATGGACTCCATCAAGAATGTTCTTCTGGACCATTTTAATGAGTGTGAAAGAATAAGGTCACTCAGCGATCTTTTCAATTTTATGGATTCTGAAAAGAGCTTAACTATGGACTCCTTGGGGGTTCCTTTTTCGTAAATTTAGTCCCTTAGACCCGAAAAAGGGTTAAAATTATACCTAAGAATACTCTTCTAGAGAATCGAGGCCCATAGACTATACCTTTGTTCGTGCAGTTGACCATCCGGACTGAAAAAGGGGTAAACTACCATCGGACAGACGTGCCTTCAAATTTTAGTTTAGCGAGCATGAAGGTCAACAAGATCGCTCGGCAATCTTTTCATTTTTAGAGGGTTTGAAAAGGGCTTAAAAGAAGACCTGTGGGGGCTACGACTCATGTATGAAATTGGTTTAGGTAGAGCCTTCTGATAGGCTTAGACCAAGAGTCTCTTCGATAGTCAACTTGGAAAGTCTCCCAAAAGGGAAGAAAACACAAACCATGCTGTAAGTCCTCCCGCGGTATAGAAACCATAGTCGTGGCTTCAAGGATAGCTTCATCTAAAGGCAATTCAAAATCTGAGAAATCATGCAAACGAGGGTCGGCAGTCCTAGAGGGTGAAGTAAACTAACCATACTCCATATGATGATGGAGGTTCTGGCCAGGACTGTCAGAGTCTATCAACAAAGAATCATGAGCACAAGGGCTTGAAGATATACAAATACCAAGATCAAACTCAGAAGGATACTCAAGCCCACTTGGACCAAGAGGGGGAAGCAAGGGCTCCCATACCCCCATTGGATAAACCAATGAATCAATTGTTGATTCTAGGTATCGAGAAGGAAAACATGATTTCAGAGGTTCCTGCTCAAAATAAATTGAACACCGAGGTTAAGATGCCACATAATTAACCTGTGACGGGGTGGAGTCTACACAAACACTAGGAACATATAAAGGGGTAGCCTGAACTAGCGCTAAATTAGGATGGTGATTATCATATTCTAGCCGGTCAATAGTGACAATGCTTCCATTGTGAGGGAAATGCATCACCTGGAAGAGCATAGATACCATAGTGTTCAAAGCATATACATAATCACACCCGAGAAGCATATTGAAATCTAACGGGCCTTGCACCACTATAACATTGACACGAACAATATTCCCACCTAACAAGATCGGAAACTGAAGAAGAACCCCCAAATAATCACTAGGATGTCTATCAAAAGCCAACAACTCATGTGAAGCAGACACAAGCTGGAGAGAACCCAAGACTTTCCAAACCAAGGAGGATAAAATACTTGCAGAGGCTCCTTCATCCACAATACATCGATAAATTTTCATTGAATTAACTTCAACCCTTATTTGAAAGGGTGCGGAGGAAGGAAGACGAGGCTCAACAAGATCATTCCAATCAAAGGAAACCATTCTAGGGATTGGAGGGGGTGTTCTCCAATTGAGTGGAATGCCCCCTTGTTCTGAAAATATTGAACCAAAAATGCTAAAAACATAGTCTGTAGACACTTCACTCCCCAAAAGAAGAGTGGGATCATCCGATGACTTCATCGGCGTGACCACTTTCGCAAACAATGGTTGAATAGGTTGTGGGACTACATGGTCTAAAGGCACCTCACCCCCCAAAAGAGGCGTGGGATCAGTCGATGACTGCATCGGCATGACCACTTTCGCAACCAATGGTTGAATAGGCTGTGGGACTACATGGTCTAAAGGCACCTCACCCCCTAGAAGAGGAGTGGGATCAATCGATGACTGCATCAACATGACCACTTTCGCAACCAATGGTTGAATAGGCTACAAGACTACATGGTCTAAAGGCACCTCACCCCCCAGAAGAGGAGTGGGATGAGCCGATGACTGCATTGGCATGACCACTTTCGCAACCAATGTTTGAATAGGCTGCGAGACTACATGGTCTAAAGGCGCCTCACCCCCAAAAGAGGAGTGGGATCAGCTGATGACTGCATCGACATGATGACTTTCTAAACCAGTGGCTGAATAGACTGTGAGGAAACCTCATAAGACTCAGAATCAGAAGAGCTTGCAGATAAGGACCACAGTCTTTGTACCTCTAGAAATCCAGGGAACAAATGAGTAAGGTGATCTCCTTTGCAAAGCTTACAAGGGAACTTAGTCTTACGTCCTATCCATCTAGGTTTCTCAACAGAATCAATGCCCCTAGGATGACTAGCAGTGGATGGTTGCACATCTCCAACATGTCTTGTAGAGGTTGGTGATGGGTTGATAAAATGACTTGCAGAGGCTACAGACCTATTGCCAGTATGACTAGAAGGGACTGGACTTTTTCCCCTAGCATGACTTGCAGGGGCTGGGTGCTTTCCCTCAGTGTGACTTGAAAAGGTTGGGTGTTGGTCTTCAACATGACTTGAGGAGGTTGAGGACCTATCTCCAACATGACTCGTAGAGGTTGGTGATTTCTTCTTCCTATTCTTCCTCTTTCTACTTCGTTTAGGTTTCTGGTTACTAGTAACTGTACTTTCACTAGGGGCAAGAGAAGGAGGAGGAGAAGACTTTGTTGATGAAGGAACATCAACATGGTGCCAATGACATAAGGTTCTCAACTGAGAAGCGTCAAGAGAATTCAAACATTTGGAATGGTAACCAACCAAACCGATAGTCCCACATTCAATGCAGGAATGTACAAAGTGGCCATCAAAGGGACACCAACGTTTCCCAAGAAAGGAAAAGCATAAGGATCCCCTTGCGAAGGGGTTCCTTGGTTGGTATCATTGGGAACTTTAGCCATGAATATATTATGCACAGGTTCTCCCCTTGCGGGATCGTTCAAGTCCGTAAAATTCTCACACACTGACTCTGGTGAACCAGTGGTATCAAAACAATGCCTATAAAGAGGTGGCTCCACCTTTCTAAGAGGAAGACCAAAAAGTCCTCAGAACTGGCGGAGTGGGCGGTCTACCACCCTAGGTCAGAGACCCAAAGAAATGACTGACTAACTCACTATGGAAAACTAAGGAGCACAGAGCACACACTAAAAGTTCCTAAAGGAAAATCAAGCAAACGACTAACTAGTTGGAAGAACAATTACACCAGCCAACACTAGAGAAACTTAGCGGTGCAAGTGAAACTCAAAAACGGAAGGACCCTTCTGGTATAATTTGCAAAGCGTGGCCTGACATATGCCCTAGGTACGGTGGTATACCCCCGCAGTCACTTGTGTAAGTCCCTAAAATAAAGTAAACTAGGTTTCCAACTCGCGAACAGTGACTAGGCGGGTATAGTGGACAATTGGGTGGACCGCAATGAGCAGGGTATCAAGCCCGAAACCTATCAAGGGTATCAAAAGAAAGTGTTCTGGAAGACGACTAAGGACCTTGAACAGATTCGAGATCCACGAAGCTACGTGGAAAATGTGATCAATGGAATCCCAAAATAAACCCTCTATATGCATTCCCCACTACGCTTGGTCCGACTTTGGAGGGGTTATCTCTGGTGCCTCTCCGCATGCGACCTCGTGTTTATCCCCTATGTTAGAGGGGGGTCCCAGATAACTTTCACTTTTACTGGACTTTAAAACTCCCTAACTCAGACTCCAATGTTTGATTTAAAGGCCTTGAAGAGTTTCCTCTCCAACCTAATTGAAGGCCCTAACCCTTAACTAATTGGTTGACCCTACAAACATAAAAAGTCTAGTTAATTTTAGATTTACCGTTCTTTTTAATGGCTTGATTTACTCAAAAAGGGTGTGGTGGTGCAACTGATGTTGTTAAGACTCTTGCGAAAAATGATGAAACTTACATGAACACTGGAAAAGAATGATTATCTTTCTTATTTTTCTTTTGAAATTCTTTTAAGATGAGAAGAAAACACAACACTATGCTAATTTCTTTTTCTTTTTCAAATAACAATGCAAAGCAAATGCAAAGAAAGAAAGAGACCTAAAAAACTAATTTTTTTTATTAGATTTTCTTCCAATCAAAGAAGAAATAACAAAAGATTCTAAAAGATACTGATGAATACACAATTCATGGCCCCCCTGGTCATGAGGGGGATTTTTTTTTTTTAAATGCAACTCATTTTTCTTAAAATTTCAAGCTAAAAATAAGTTTAAAAAGCTAGGAAAAACAAGAAATCTTTTAAAAAAGACAAGCAAACTGATGTCAAACCCAGGCTAAAGACTGTAACAACAGAGACCAGGGCTAGATCAAGAAAACCCCTGAGAAGTATGACTTCTGACAGGGAAGATGATGACTGCCTCTTTTTAAAAAAAAGTTTCCTCAACAGGCACGCTACTGACACTTTAACAAAAAGCATATGTACCCGGTTTGTCCAAGTGCAGGGGGCATATGCACACTTGCAAGCCCACTATAGGCCGTGTGCACCTCTGCAACTTTTCAAAAAAATGAAAAACAAGCATTCAAGCATAGGCAGGGAGTACTGGTATTGAAAACCAAAATCCCTTAAAGACATAGGAACTTACTTTTATAAAGAAAATGCAAGGAAACATTGATAAAGCAAAGCTAATATGAGGTTATACCTAGGCTACTAACTCCAACAACAGAGACCAAGACCTGATCCAAAAAACCCATGAGAAGGATCACTTCTGACAGGGAAGAGGATGACTGCCTCTCCTAACAAAAATATTTTCTGAACTCAGGCACGTTACTGACACTTCAACAACCAATGTATGTACGCGGGTTGTCTAAAGGTAGGGTGCTTATATACACGTGTAGGCCTTCTATAGGACGCATATGCCTCTGTAGCTTCCCAGAAAATAAAAAAGACAGACAAGCAAAGAAAGAAAGGAGTACTGGTATGGAAGACCAGAATCCCTACTAGCTTAGACTCTTGCAGAAACTCAGAAAAAAGGTAATAAAACCAATTTTAAAAACACCCAAAAAGTATCCCCAAAAACCCTAGAGATTTCCCCAGTACGGTCGCCAATTCTATTATGGGTGGGAAATCCCCCTACGGACTAGCACTAAGGGTTTAGTAATGCATGCAATAAATAATCTTTGAAAGTCTCATACTTTTTACTATTATCCCAACATAGGCCCCACATTCATGCATAAAACACAAGGATAAAAGGATCTGGTAACTCTACCTTGAACTCCTCGCTCAGTGTTGATCCCTTTTCGTTCGGTTGCTCATTGACTGCAAGTCTTCTCCCAAAGCTAACTTGCATTCACAAACAAACAAACAAAGAACTACGAACATGCATCTCATATATGAATTAGTGGGTTAGAGGTTGCAAAAATATAAACCAAATTGAATATTGAACACCTCATATGGCGGGACGGGAAAATTAATTCTTTCTATTAACCTCACAAAAGTCACTTACAATGGAGAGATCAGCTACTGCTCCTCGAATCTGGTCCTGGGCTCTTCTTCAACTGTGCACCAACCGCTTCAACATATGCTTCTCCTCTTCAATTCTCACACAATGGTTGCAAAAGATTGGGGTAAGGGGAACGTCAAATCGTGTAGAGTTTTTTTACTATTATTTTCCTCCTCCAAATGGGACCTCTACCCCTTCTTTTATAGGCTAGAAAGAGCTAGGTATTTGGTCGAGTGACCGGCTATGGGCGGTCAAATGGTTTAGTTAACTTACACAAAACAATGTGTTCTGTCTACAACTTTCCATTTTTTCATTCTTTTGTAGGTACACGTGGGATGTAGTGGGTCAACAAGCATGTATAGGCATGTAGTAGTGGAGCAGGGCACATGTGCCTTCAAAAAGGGTGTTTTTAAGAAGACTTGTTTAGTAGTGGCTTGGCAAAAGATGTAAAATGAGATGCCCTGATGCCAAGTAAGCATATTTGGTGCAAATTAGGGTTATAACACTGTTGGATTTATAAAGCACTTGAGAGCTTTGGCTAATTTATAGTGAATGAAATTATGAGTACTACCAGAATCAATTAGGACTATTACCTTTTTCTTTTTGATATATCCTTCGATCTTGAGGGTTTGAGGAGTGTTAATTCTAGCCAATACCTTACATGATATGGTGGGAGTCAACTCTTCATAATAAATC
>SNQJ01S0221924.1:0-14997 GCA_010110895.2 Picea sitchensis
GGATAATGACTAATAAACATAGGGTAAACCTAGGAAAAAAAATTCCTAGGTGTGTGTGAAGTACTCCAACACTTACAATTCATCTTAGATCATGTTGTATGGGCTCTCATGTGCATAGACAAAGCTCTTTCTAAATTGCGACTTCTTTTTGGGAATGTGGAACATTGAGTAAGGTGAATCTTCCCACCTTGATTGGGAACCTAGGCCATAGTCTCTTGGAACTTGCTACTAAAAATGAATTTATCCCCTCCCCCACGGTTTGATAAGCAATCTCCCTCACCAATAGCTTTTTAGGGACATATTTAGGAACGATATTTGGAGCTTGTGCACACCCAAATATCTTGACATAGGTGTAGTGTTTTCCTATATACCAATCACCAATGTCTTTAAGGGATTTAATGGCTCCTTGAGATAACCTATGAGGGTGATAGTTGAATATTAAAATAAACAATGGTGCAAGGAAATAATCACAAATGTCATATAGATACTTCTTGTAATTAATGTCCCACAACTCTAAAAAATATATATGTACAACTGGTAGACTTGGGTTCCATTCCCATCCCATAATAGAAAAACTTATTGAAGGATAAAAAACATCTATAAGATAGGAGGACATGTAAAAACCTATTTTTTTCAGTCTTGGGGCCTCTCTAGTATTTTTTAATATGTTAAATGTAAGTATTTATTCCTAGTTGAAGACATGTCCTAAATTGGCCACATAATATGTCATTGGCATCTACTCTAGCTAGAAATTCATGTAGGTCTCTTTTTTGTATAGTTTATAGATCATAGATGCCATCAACTAGTAGGGTTTCTTGAAGTACTGGATCAAGTATGATCGACTGTCCATTAAGGATTTCAAGTCAGCAAGAAAATGTGTTCCACATAGCTCTTTTCCACTTGAATATTTGAGAAACGAGTATTAAGGATTTATAGATAGTTTTTTAAGTGTCTAATTGATTCCCATCAACTTTGCAATAATTGTGAATGGAATCCATCCTGTAGCAGGTGGGAAAGTAGCTTTCTCCTCTCTCTTTACAAACATTTCCATTGAAATTGGCAGACCTGAAGTATAAAACTCAATAGATACATCATTAGAAGGTTTGGAAGTGGTAGGGATTTTATTTATCAATGAAAAAAATATCGGTTTGAAGTATTTAGATTTTTCTTTTAAATCCATTTTTATCCCAGAGAGTTCTAAAACTAGGACTATTGGGGATTTATCATCTCCAAATTTTTCAATGAAAGCAGTTTCAAAATCATTCCAACTGGTTATTAAACCTTGTGTTAAGATAAATATTAGGTGGATGCCTTACCTTCAAAGGTGTATGGGAATAGTATGCACATGACATATTCATGCTCCACGTTCATCAATCTTACAGCTAGAATGAATTTTTTAATATGGTCTTCTACCAAATCTTTCTTTTCAGGATCAAATTTACGTAGAAATTTGTCAGGGTGCTTGGGTAAAGGAAGAGTAACTCCTAGAATTGCAACAACATCCTGAGCAAGCCAAGGTTGATTGGCCAATGGGTTGTTAGGATGATTGGGATTTACTCCATCTATGTTTCTTGGACTTCCTGGATTATCACATGAGGGTTCTTCCTTAGAGGATTCTCATTCAAATGGATTCCTGGGGGTATCAGGGGGAGAATCAAGAGGATTGGATGGTTGGACACCACTTGGAGACAAATAGTATTCAAAGTTAAGTTGGGAAGGGTCGGTTATACCTTGTAAAACGTTTTTGAGGTGATAATTGGGTTATCTAACAACTGGTATTTTGACATGAGTTGATTCAAATTTCAGCCAAAAAAGTCTTCAAAGATTTATTCTTAAGACTTTTATAAATAAAATAAAATATTTCAATAATGGTTAATATCCTCATTATTATATGAAGATCATCATCATCGTTATATTTTCTCTAGGGTCTTAATAGTTTGGATGGTTTAAACATTTTCAAAAAGACTTCAAACTTTCAACCAAGAAAGTCTTCAAAGATTTATTCTTAAGACTTTTCTTTCTATTTCTTAAAGTTTTAATTTATTAGCACTTACATGCAAGTTCTCACATCATGATTCTTGAAAAAAATATTTATAATATTAACTTGCAGAGCTTAATATATCTTTATGTTAATATTAATTTCTTAGTGTTCAAAGTACCTTCCCCAGTATTCCTTTTCATGTCAACAATTTCATTTGATAGCTTCTTTATATTCCTTTGTAGGCTTTCCATATCCATAATATATTGATCCTTTTTCTTTGTGGAAGGCTTAGTTAAAACCAACTTATTTTTGGCGGATTTATCTTTCTTAGGGTCTGATCCATGGTTTCATTTTAATCTTATCATATCCTTCTCCACTTTTATAACTTCTTTGAATGTGTCTATCAAAGTAGCTTTTGTTGGCATGTTTACAAGAAGAGCATGCTTGTCATTGATGGAAAGAACAACAACAATGATGGAATGTCTACAGGCAAGAACAACAACAACGATAACATGTTTGCAATTATTGATGGAAAGAACAACAACGACGAAGGTATGGTTACAGGAAAGAATAGTAGCGACGTTGACAGGTTTACAGTTGGGAGACAACAATGGAAAACAGGCAGATAGAAGGCAAAGTATTTGTTTTTCATTGATGGCAAGCTCAGCTCGAAGATGACGAACAAGAGAAAGTGGAAAGATCAGCAATGATGATGGCTTGAGTGCAGGTATAATGTGCCAGGCGGGCACCAGAAGTAGTTTTGGAAGATGTAGCAGAGCAAGCTCATGAAGATCAGAAGAGATAGTGCAGAGGTGCACGCAGAGAGCAAGAGTGTGCTTATTCATTTGATGGCAAATAGGCAGGCAAGGAATATTAACAGTGCATGGATAATGGCATGGAAATATTAGAAGTGTAAACTCCATTTCGGAGTTTCAGATACCGGGAGTTGGAGGAGTCAAGGAAGCAACTCACGACAGAAAATCGTGAAATGTGAAACGCCAAAATCCCGAAACAGGCACATCAACTAGAGTTTCGGATACCGGGAGTTGGAGGATTCAAGAGTTAAGACTCTTGATCACAGAAGTCCTGAAGTGTCGAAATGCGAAACATCGAAAATCCCAAAACAGGCACATCAATCGGAGTTTCGGATACCGGGAGTTGGAAGTGTCGAAACACTTCACCACAGGAATGCAAAAATGTCGAAACACTGAAATGCGAAACGAAAAAATACCAGACCATTGATCTGAATCCATTTTGGAGTTTCGGATACCGAGAGTTGGAGTGTCAAAACACTTTACCATAGGAATGCTGAAATGCCAAAATGACGAAATGCGAAAAACACTTTTTGGTGTAGGTTCTGGGTACCGGGAGTTGGAGTGTCGAAACACTTCACCACAGGAATGCCGAAATGCGAAAAACAATTTTAGGTGTAGGTTCCAGATACCGGGAGCTGGAGGAATCAAGAGTCAAGACACTTCATCACAGGGGTCCCAAAGTGCTGAAATGCGAAATGACACAAACGCCCTGCCCTCGGGCCGAGATCTGCATAGGATCTTCACTAAAACCATGCCAAGGGTTAATCAAACCCTTTGTTTAAGCTACAAAGGACTTCAGGTTTCGAGAGTTGGAGATTCTCGATGTATTCCCATAGCTCTTGACAAATGCCGAAATGCGAATTGTCCATGAAGGTTGACTGCTCCAACGCACACCACTTGCTGCCACTAATTTCGTCTTTTCGGGACTTGAGCGAACAACCAACAATTGTTCCTCTTCCTTTATGATTCCCCGAATTCTAAAATTAGTCCTTTGACAAGATCGATGGCCTTTCGGGATTCTGTGTACCGGGAGTTCACAACTCTCGACCCCAAATCACTTGTCGCGCCAATTCCCAAATTTTGAAATAGTGACCCCCTTTTTTTTGGGGGGGGGGGGATTCCGTGTATCGGGAGTTTGAAACTCTCGGTTCCAAAAATCACTTGTCTCCTCTACTTCCTGGACCCTGAAATACCAAAATTTAAGGATTCCATTCCAAAGACACTTCATGTTTCACGATTTTGGGGTTTTCAGTGCAAAGCGCCCCGGCTCCTTGTCATCAGGGTTTCCGAAATTCCGAACCCCGAAATGCAAAAATGGCGAAATGGGATTTCTTCCTCCATGAACACAACCCTACTCCAAAGGCACGTCGCATTTTGCGACTTCGGGGTTTTCAATGAAAAGTGCCCCAGCTCCTTGTCATCGGAAATGTCGAAATGCCAAACCCCGAAATGCCGAAATGGTGAAATTCCAAACCTAATAATTCCTTTTGT
The DNA here is from genome assembly GCA_010110895.2 of Picea sitchensis. NCBI lineage: Eukaryota > Viridiplantae > Streptophyta > Pinopsida > Pinales > Pinaceae > Picea > Picea sitchensis. The sequence goes on from SNQJ01S0221924.1 coordinate 4,288, forward strand.
GATTCGGGAAATTGAGTGACCAAGGATTTTGGCCTGCACTCCAAACTTACGAATCCTGAATTCCCGAAATGATCCGATGGCTCAAACTGACCACGATCAGTAGTCCACATTGATTATTGATATCAGGGTGGTGGGTTCATCCAACTCCTAACCACCTTATATCTCCTCCGGATCTGATGGTCCTCACGACTTCGCGAGTTCTCCACGGAGAATTCTAACCACCAGATGTACTCCTCAATGGCTTCTGTCCAAATGAATCGGTGTTCTCCCTCCTGAACTTAACTTCTATGAGACGATTTCGGCCTCCGTCTCCTTTTGAGCACTTCAAAGGTTAAATCCCTCCTGAGCTTTTACTTATAAAATAAAGCTTTGAAAAGGACCCCTGCTCGCACTCCTTGCAAAAAACCTTCAAATAACCTCTGGTTATTTTGAATCTTTGACCCTGTGCACTCCTTGAAACAGTGATCCTTCAACCTTCCCCTTAGTTGAAAAGTTCTAAGGCTTCAATCAGCCTGCACACTCCTTGCACGACTCTGTGCTTCCCTTGCACTTCAACTGTTATGAGAACAACGGTATCTCTCTTGAGCTTTCTGAGATAAAACTCAGACCCTCATCAACGCACACCTTGAGAATGTTCACTGCACTCCTTGCAGGAATTCTCAGGTAAAGAAACAATTGAAACTCATTCTTCTCCTCTCTCAGACTTTATACATTCAACATGGAATCACACACACGTTACAGCATCGAAATAAATGCATAACAGAGAAACAAAGCAACTATAAACATACCATTTAACTAATATAAACAGTAAGCATCATAACACCATGGAAATTGAGTCAAAGCTTCATATATTTACTCAAGTTCTCCTGTACATGGGTTCTTCTCTATAGCTCTCTGCTACAGCTCTCTAGCTTATGAATTCTGAATGATCATACAAAATTACAATGATACAAGGGTGAGGGTGCCTATATCCGTTTTCCCTCCTATGCTTCTAAATTGTCTAATCTAACATTTATATCTACCTACTTTACATTAACTGACTTAAATGCCTATTACATCCAACAGATGAGAGTAATATCTCTAGATATATTCATATCTCCAAGACATAAATGCAAGTATGCCTTTTCCTAGCTATTACATTAATGCTTCAAATTTCAAAATTCAAAACATTTTCATAAAAATGTGCTCCTTTTTCCCATCTGCACGTCCAACTGTTCCTTTTCATAGGTGCGTGCTTCGTCTTTGGCTTTGTACAATGCTCCTACATCATACTCCCTCACTTGAAAATCTTCATGAACTCTTGTTCATGAGATCTTGCATGGTCTTTCCATGCCTATGAATTGCTTCTTCATCCTCCCAACTGGCATCTTCAACTGGATGTCCCTTCCATTTGACCAAGTGTTCAAAATACTCTTTTCTCCTGGTCTTTTTGCTAACCCTTTTGTCAATTATGGTTTCCATCTGTGGCTCTACAGCTATAGGCATTTGTTTTGTCCATTGAACTTCTTTCTGTTCCTCCTCTGTTCCTGCTTCTTCGGCTCTGTAAGGGTAGAAATCCGCAACATTAAATGTCGGTGAGATTCCGACCCCATCGAGTAGTTCAATCTCATATGCATTTGCCCCAAATTTCCTTATGACCTTGCACGGTCCAATATTTTTCATCTTCAACTTATTATGCGTTCCCCTTGAGAACCTTTCCTTCCTCAAATGCACAAGAACCAGATCACCAACTTCAAATTGAAGTTCTCGTCTGCATTGATCTGCTCTCTGCTTGTATTCCTGACTTGAATTTTGCAGTCGCTCCTTGATTCGACTATGAAGATCCTTCATTCCTTCTGCAAAGTCCTCTGTACTAGCACTCCTGAATTCATTTTGTTCTGAATTTTTCAATTCAGAAACTCCCCTTGGTTGCATTCCATATGCAACCTGGAATGGAATCTTCCCTGTTCTTCTATTGAGTGAATCATTGTAAGCGAATTCCGCCTATGGCAGAATGTGATCCCATTGACTGTGGTATTCAGTCACTAAGCTCCTTAGCAAATCTCTCAAGCTCCTGTTCACAACCTCTGTCTATCCATCCATCTGAGGATGATATGATGAGATAAAAGACAAACTTGTCCCCAACTTCTTCCATAAGGTCCTCCAGAAATTCCCTATGAAATTGGTATCTCAATCAGAAATGATACTCTTTGGCAAGCCGTGAAGTCTAACAACTTCCTTGAAAAACAAGTTCGCAATATGAGTTGCGTCACTGTTTTCTGGCATGGTATGAAATGTGCCATTTTTGAAAATTTGTCGACTACCAAAAAGATTGAATCATATCCTCTCTATGTTCTTGGCAGTCCCAATATGAAATCCATGCTCACTGCGCCCCATGACCTTTCAGGTATGGGTAATGGTTGGTATAACCCTGTGTTCTGCCTTTTTCCTTTCGTGTGCTGGCAAATTCTGCACCTGTCCACAAATTTCTTGACATCTATCCTCATCCCTGGCTAAAAATATGAGCCATTCAACTTTGAGAACGTCTTGTCATGACCAAAATGTCTGTCCAATCCTCCACTGTGTTTTTCCTTCAACAACTTCTCCCTCATGGAGAATTTTAGAATACATAGCTGATTTCCCCCGAATAATAATCCATCCTGGATCATGTATTCAGTCCATTGGATTCTATCCCTGAGAATTGGATTCTCAGATGCCTCATATGCCTCTTTAAAATATGGATCATCCCTGTACATTTATTTGAGGTTATCAAAACCCAAAGTCTTGACTCTGAATTCCTGCATAAGAAAACATTTCCTGCTCAAAGCATCAACAACTTTGTTAGCAGTTCCAAAAATATGCTTAGTCACAAAAGTAAAATTATGCATGTATTCAACCCATTTAGCACGTTTTTGGTTCAACTTCTCCTGTCGAGTCACGAATTGTAAAGTGTGATTATCACTGTACAAAACAAACTCCTTGGGAACCAAATAGTGTCTCCATTTATTCAATGCTTGTATGACTGCATAGAATTCCTTGTCATACATGGAGTGATTAATCTTTGCTTCATTTATTTTTTCGCTGAAATATGCGATCGACCTGTCATCTTGGCTCAAGACCGCTCCAATTGAAAATCCACTCGCGTCACACCTGAACTAGAATGTCTTGCTAAAATCTGGCAAAACTAGAATTGGTTGCTCAGTGATCTTCTTCTTCAACAGATTGAAGCTCTTCTCTGCTTCCTCCATCTAGTGAAAAGATTTATGTCTTTTCTTCATTGTATCCATCATTGGTGCGCTAATTCCACTGAAGTTTTGGATGAATTTCCTGTAGAAGCTAGCCAAACCATGGAAGCTTCGAACTTCAAACATGCTCTTCGGTGATGGCCAATTCTTAATCACCTTTATATTTTCCATATCCATTTTCAATTTATTTGCAGAGATAGAAAAACCCAAATAAATGAGTTTTGTCTTCATAAATGATGATTTCTTCATATTAATCAGCAATTTCTCCTGCTGTAATCTCCTCATTACTACAACTAGATGCTTTAAGTGTTTTGCTTCTGTCTTGCTGAAAATTAATATATCGTCAAGATATACAATGACGAATTTCCCTATGAAATCCTTTAGGACTTCATTCATCAACCTCATGAAAGTACTGGGTGCATTCATTAAACCAAATGGCATGACAAGCCATTCATACAGCCCCTCATTCGTCTTGAATGATGTCTTCCATTCATCACCTTCTCTCATTCGAATTTGATGATACCCACTTTTCAAATCAATCTTTGAAAAAAACTTTGCTTCACTCAAGCAATCCATCAAGTCATCCATCCTTGGCAACAGAAATTAGTATCTGATGGTAATCTTATTGATTTCCCTTGAGTTTGTACACATTCTCTAGCCTCCTTCTTNCTTTGAAAAAAACTTTTCTCCACTCAATCAATCCATCAAGTCGTCCATCCTTGGCAATGGAAATCTGTATCTGATGGTAATCTTATTGATTTCCCTTGAGTCTATACACATTCTCCAGCCTCCATTTTTCTTTTGGCTGAGCACTGTCGGAATAGCACATGGACTCAATCTTTCTCGAATCAATCCTTTGGCCATTAAGTCCTGGACCTGTCTCTTAACTTCTTCATTTTCCCGTGGCGTCAGCCTATACGCGGATTTGTTCGACAAAATGGCTCAAGGTATAAGATCAATATGATGACTTATACTTCTGATAGGTGGCAACAAACAAGGTAGTTCGTCCACTACTATATCAACAAACTCTCCCAACAACTCTTGGATTTCTTCTGGTAAATCATCTATCCTTGTACTAGTCAAAACAATTTTGGGCTTCCTGACCACAATAAATTGTGTGTCTTCCTTCTTCTTAACCTCATCAAGAAGTTCCTTCCCACTCATGAGAAGTATAGTGTTGCTCATCTCTGTTTTCACTTCTTTATCCTTAATCAGCAACAACATGTGAGTCCTACCATTTTTCTCCAGGGTATACATGTTATTTCTCCCATCATGATCTACGTTTATGTCATATTGCCATGGTCTACCCAACAATAGATGAAAAAAATCCATGGGAATGACATCACATAATATTTCATCTTTGTATCCTCCTATTTTAAATTCAACTAAACAATGTTTAGTGACATTTACCTGATGTCCTTTTTGTAGCCACGAAACTCGGTATGGGCTTGGATGTACAATAGTCTCCAGCTCCAGCTTTTCTACCATCTCTGTAGATACGAGATTGTCTGTGTTACCGCTGTCCACTATGACCTTGCATACTCTATCCTTAGTTTTGAAAGTAGTCCGAAACAAACTGTTTCTTTGGGATGGGTTCTTCGCCTCCTTCTCCGAATTTAAGAGAACTTTCCTCATCATCAAAGATCTTCCTCCCTCAACGTCTTCTGCCTCAATATTATGTCCTTGAGCTTCGAAAATGTGAGTTTCACCACCATCTTTCTTCTTATCTAGACACTCATAGGATTTATGTCTGACCTTTCCACAGACAAAGCATTTCACTTCACCACCTCTACCTCTTCCTCTTCCTCTGGCTCAAGGAAAAGTATTTCTATTAGCATACTTCCTTCCTTGTGAGCTTTCTCCCCTCTCAGGTTGAGTTTGAGGTTTCTTTCCCTCTTCTTTAGGTTTCTGTGTTCTGTCTTGGGCAATTGTTTTGCCTCTAGCTTGGCTTCTACCTCGACCTCTTTGACCCTGCTTCCATCTCAACTTCTCTTTAGCTTTCAGAGCTATCTAATAAGCATCTTCCACATTTCGAATGGTCATCATGCTCATCTCATCTTGAATGTCATATCGTAGACCATTCATGTACCTAGCAACTTTTTCATCATTGCTTTCCCGATGACCTGCTCTGATGTTTATCTTGTAGAATTCTTCAGTGTATTCTTTCACTGACATCATCTTCTGTCTCAAATTCTGCATCCTCCGAAACAAAGTGATTTGATAATCCTTGGGTATAAATTTGGCTTTCATTTTTGCAACCATTCTATCCCAGCTTTTGATTTTCTGCTTGCCCTTGCAGCATCTGTCAGCCTACAGTTCATCCCACCACGGTGCTGCATGCCCTTTAAGTCTAGTAACGGCATGTTTGACTTTCTTATCTTCCTCAACATCCTCATAGTCGAAGTATTTGTCTAGATCTCTAATCCAGTTTAGAAGTTCTTCAACATCCAAGTTTCCTTCGTACACTAGAATGTCTATTTTTTCTCTAGCACCTATCCTTGCAACATCCCTGAATAGACGTTCATCTGCAACATCTTCTACTGCAACTTCTTCTCCTTCGTTTCCATCTTCATTTTCACTTTCAGCCTCGCTGATATCCCTAGCATCGACTGTGTGCCTCTGTGTTGTCTCCACAACATCAAGTCTAGCACGTAACTCACACATTTCTTTTTCCACTGCTAGATCAGGCATTGGCCTATCTCTTCTTCTCAGTGGCATGGCTGAAATTTTCTCTCTTTTCTCTCTGCTACAAAAAGCCAAGAATTTGTTCTGAGCTCTGATACCACACTGATGCAGACCCCCTGCCCTCAGAACAAGATCTGCACAGGATCTTCACTAAAACCACACTAAGGGTTAATCAAACCCTTTGTTTAAGCCACAAAGGATTTCAGCATTTTGGGAGTTGGAGAGTCCCAATGTATTCCCACAGCTCTTGACAAATGCCAAAATGCGAATTGTCCACGAAGGTTGACTGCTCCAACGCACACCACTTGTTGCCACTAATTTCATCTTTTCGAGACTTGAGCGAACAACCAACAATTGTTCCTCTTCCCTTATGATTCCCAGAATTCCGAAATTAGTCCATTGATGAGATCGACGGCCTTTCGGGATTCTGCGTACCGGGAGTTCACGACTCTCGACCCCAAATCACTTGTCGCGCCAATTCCCGAATTCCGAAATAGCGACCCTTTTTTTTTTTGGGATTTCATGTATCGGGAGTTTGAAACTCTCGGTTCCAAAAATCACTTGTCTCCTCTACTTCCTGGACCCTAAAATGCCAAAATTTTGGGATTCCATTCCAAAGACACTTCTCATTTCGCGACTTCAGGGTTTTCAGTGCAAAGTACCCCAGCTCCTTGTCATCAGGGTTTCTGAAATGCCGAAATGGGATTTCTTCCTCCATGACCACAACCCTACTCCAAAGGCACATCATGTTTCGCGACTTTGGGGTTTTCAATGCAAAGTGCCCCATCTTCTTTTCATTGAAAATGCCAAAATGTCGAACCCCAAAATGCCAAAATGGAGAAATTCCAAACCTGATAATTCCTTTCATGATTTGGGAACTTGAGTGACCAAGGATTTTGGCCTGCACTCCAAACTTACAAATCCCGAATTCCCGAAATGATTTGACGGCTCAAACTGACCATGATCAACAGTCCACGTTGATTCTTGATATCAGGGTGGTGGGTTCATCCAACTCCTAACCACCTTACAGCTCCTCTGGATCTGACGGTCCTCACGACTTCGTGAGTTCTCCACGGAGAATTTTGACCACTAGATGTACTCCTCAATGGATTCTGTCCAAATGATTCAGTGTTCTCCCTCCTGAACTTAACTTGTATGAGACGATTTTGGCCTCCGTCTCCCTTTGAGGACTTCAAAGGATAAATCCCTCCTGAGCTTTTACCTATAAACTCAAGCTTCCAAAAGGACCCCTGCTCGTACTCCTTGCGGTAAACCTTCAAATAACCTCTGGTTATTTTGAATCTCCAACCCTGTGCACTCCTTGCAACAGTGATCCTTCAACCTTCCCCTTAGTTGAAAATTTCTAAGGCTTCAATCAGCCTGCGCCCTCCTTGTACAGATCTGTGCTTCCAATGCACTTCAGATGTTATGAGAACAACGGTATCTCTCCTGAGCTTCCTAAGATAAAAATCAGACCCTCGTCAACGCACACCTTGTGGACGTTCACTGCACTCCTTGCAGGAATTCTCAGGAAGAAAAATAATTGAAACTCATTCTTCTCCTCTCTCAAACTTCATACATTCAACATACACATGCTACAACATCGAAATAAATGCATAACAGAGAAACAAAGCAACTGTAAACATACCATTTAACTAATATAAATAGTAAGCATCATAACACCATGGAAATTGAGTCAAAGCTTCATATATTAACTCAAGTGCTCCTGTACATGGGTTCTTCTCTACAACTCTCTGCTACAACTCTCCATCTTATGAATTCTAAATGATCATCAAAAATTACAATGATACAAGGGTGAGGGTGCCTATATCCATTTTCCCTCCTATGCTTCTAAACTGTCTAATCTAACATTCATATCTACCAACTTTACATTAACAGACTTAAATTCCTATTACATCCGACAGATGAGAGTAATCTCTCTAAATCTGTTCATATCTCCAAGACATAAATGCAAGTATGCCTTTTCCTAGCTATTACATTAATGCTGCAAATTTCAAAATTCAAAATGTTTTCATAAAAACGTGCTCCTTTTTCCCATCTGCACGTCCAACTGTTCCTTTGTCTAGGTGCGTGCTTCGCCTTTGGCTTTGTACGATGCTCCTGCATCATGAAACACCAAAACTCTTGAAACAGGCACATCAATCAGATTTTCAGATACCGGGATTTGGAAGTGTCGAAACATTTCACCACAAGAATGCAGAAACGCTGAAATGCCGAAATGCAAAACGACGAAATACCGGACCGTTGATCTGACTTCATTTCGGAGTTTCAGATACCGGGAGTTGGAGTGTCGAAACACTTCACCACAGGAAAGCCGAAATGCCAAAATGAAAAAAACACTTTTTGGTGTAGGTTCCAGGTATCGGGAGTTGGAGTGTCAAAACACTTCACCACAGGAATGCCAAAATGCCGAAATGCGAAAAACACTTTTTGGTGTAGGTTCCAGATATCGAGAATTGGAGTGTTGAAACACTTCACCACAGGAATGGAAAAATGGAGAAATGGCGAAAATCGTTTTCGAATAAGGATGTGGTCACAGCTAGTGGTCACATCTGCGGAAAATGGAGGAAGGAGCTAGTGCAACCAAGCTCCATTTCGGTGATTGCGACTTGGAGTGTCGAGACCCTTCATCATAGGAATGTCGAAATTCGAAATTGTGAAAGTGCTTTATGGATAAGCACTTGGTCACCATCGGTGGTCATATCGTCGAAGAGCTATAGAGAAGACCTCGAAGAGACAAGCTCCATTTCGGAGTTTGGGACATGGAGAGTCGAGACGACTCTTCAAAGAATCCCCGAAACGCAAAATGTGAAATGCGTGTTCAGAATTGGCCCCTGGTCATAACCTATGGTCACATCGATGAAGGCTCAAGGGAGGAGCTAGCACGAAGCTAATCTCCATTTCGGAGATCACGACTTGGAGAGTCGAGATGACTCACAACAGGAATTGTCGAAATAAGAATCGCGAAAGCACCTTCTGAACAGGCGTGTGGTCACCACCTGAGGCCACATGTGAAAGGAAAGGTGAAAGGTGCCAAAGGCATAAGGCTCAAGAGGTTCATAGTGTAACTACTAGAAACAACTGATGGTTTCTGCCAAAGGACTCAAAGAGGCCTCAGTGTGATTTCCAGAGGAGCTGAAGAGTCTCAAGGAATCTGCGAGTGGAATGAAGACTATTCATAGAGGTGATTGATAGATGGAAGAGTGTTGAAGCCTGTAACTACAACAGAGAGGATGAGCTCGACTATGATAGAGAAGACAAAGAGTCTCAATTGGAAGACATGCTAAGGAATCTTGGAATAACACCTAGTGCTGATGGACTCATGGGTTTAACCGCCAGAGAAGCTAAAGAGTTGCAATGATGATTAGGCAGAGCACTCGACATGGGGAGAGTATGCAGAAGCATTGTGGATAGAGGATGAAAAAGATGCACAGAGAGTATAAGAAGGCAAAACAAAGAAAATATGGGATGTTGTTGAGAGTGATTCAGGTGTGTAGAAGGAGGTAGAGTGCAGCAACTAAAATGCACAGAAAAGGAATGGTGCATAGATGGGATATGGCACACAGAGCATAGAGTGCAGCAGAAGCAAAGAACATAAATGCATAACTGAGACATTAAAATAAGGTTGAGGTGCACTTGCAGAGAAAAACAGAAGATCAGAAAGCACAAGAAGATGCAGACAGAGAGACACTGATACAGGAGTGCAAAGAAGCATAGCAGAACAGTGATGATACTGGTAAGCCATTGATGAACATTATATCACTATAATAAGTTTCAGTAGCAAATATTTATATTTCAGGGTGGTAGGGAGGTGCTAGGGAGGACTATTTTCCTCAGAGGTTCAAGTGGGTGCTTGAACACAGGGAGTTGTAGCTTCCATCTGGTTGCAGCCAGAGAAACCAGGGTGGCAGGTGGTGCAAGGGAGAACTGTTGTTCTCTGTTTTACAGGTTGGTGCCTCTGTGACTGGAAGTTGGTGTTGGAACACTTTAGGGAGTTTTTACTTCCTTCTAGTGGGTTCTAGAGAAACCAGGGAGTTGGTGCTTCCTTCTAGTGGGTGCTAGAGAAACCAGGGAGTTGGTGCTTCCTTCTAGTGGGTGCTAGAGAAACCATGGAGTCAGTGCTTCCTTCTAGTGGGTGTTAGAGAATCCAAAGAGTTGGTACTCTCAGCAAATAACATCTTTCAAAACAAAGGTTGTAGCCTCATTATGAGTTGGTGCTCATGAGTATGATAATGTACAAAATGTAAAGATTACTTATCATATAAAGAAGAAGAGGTTTTTACCCTTTATGGGTTTCCTCAGGAAATATCTGTCTCTATGTATCTCATATGTGTGAATGATGTTGAATGTTCTATTTCTTACTTCCCTGCATTATTGTGATTGTCATTGAGTGCTCTGTAAAGAGTTTAAAATAAGCGTAATTGTTTAAGCACGGTAACAACTGATTCACACCCCCCTCTCAGTTGGTCAACAATTGGTATCATAGTCAGCCCCTTTTATCTAAGGGTAGATCTTAGATCTTAAACATGTCAAGCCATGAAGGAAATTCAACCAGTAAGGCCCCTCTGTTCAATGGAACAAACTTTGCCTTCTGGAAGGTTAGAATGAGAACATCCCTAATGGCCTTAGGTGCTGATGTTTGGGATGTAGTAGAGACTGGATAAATAAAGCCTGTTGTGCTAGCTTCCAAGGATGATAAGTTAGAATTTATCTTTAATGCTAAGGGAATGAATGCTATATTGAATGGACTTGCAAAAGCCGAGTTTGTAAAGGTGATGCA
>SNQJ01S0221926.1:0-15000 GCA_010110895.2 Picea sitchensis
ATCTTTCTCTCTTAGTTGTACCTCACATCCAACCATTTCATATGGTTTCACTTTATCTCTTCCACACATTCCAAATGATACCTTCTCATCCTTCTACCCAATCAAAAACAATGAAATTCTTTATAAGATGCTCATTGCAATACCTATCAAATCTATAAAGATGACAAAAACTATGAAGTCACCTCTTGAAATACCTCTTCCTTATAATGTTAAGACCCAACAAAACATATTACATAAATACCTTTCTCTCTCACTTTTACATCACATCAATCCATCTCATCTCATCTCATATGGTTGCACTATCCCTCTTCCAAACTCTCTAAATAATACATTCTCATCCTTCTACCTGGATGCACTCTCACTCTGCTATTATCATTCAAAATACCAAACCTCCCCAATGATTTTTAACTCAATATTTCTTTTTTCTACCACACACCAATTAACAAAATACATATATGGTCTATTATACCTAGTTCCATAATTGCTTTCCTTGTCCTCTCACTGGCTACAACAATGATAAATACAAGACTTTTACTAGATAATGTTTTCACAATGTAGGATTCGCAAGAACTACACCCAACCAGTACACTTTTGTATACAATAGTTCCTTCAAAAATTGTTCCTCACCAGCTATAATATTTATGTCATTATTAGCTAAGTTTTCCAACAATTTAGAACTACATATATAGAGTTAGATTTACGACCATTTTTTCTTAAACAACACCACAACCTTATCATTCTATTACTATGTCTATTCAGCCAGATATTGTCGACATCAACACTACACACCTGACATGGCTTCTCTAGTTAGAACTACATACCTATATAGGTAGATGTACAACCATTCTTTCTTAAAAAAAAAAAAAAACACAACGTTAGAATTCTATTGCTACGTCTACTCAGCCAGATATTGTCAACATAGAAACTACACCTCAGATGATATTTGTAGTTAGGGCATCGTTACCACTGTGAGCGAAGTGACAATTTTTTTTTTTTAAAGGTAAGAAGGAAACAACGTCGACGACAACGGTTAGCCACACAACTGGATGAAACATGCATAAAACAACAAGGATAAACGACTACCCTCCCAACACAACATGACCTCGCCTACAAGCTAAGGGACAACATCTCCATCCCGACACAATGCCCTCGACGACCAGTTAACTAGGACCTCAATGCTACACAACCAAGCGCATGAAGGCGTTAGCACCCAAACGCCGAACAACTACAACGAAAAATGCTCACAATGTGTAGTACATACCCTATCCAAGTTATCAAGCGCCTCTATCCAAAACGGCACACAAGGATCCCCTCATCCTAAATCATGCCATCACATGGCATTAGGCGTAACTGTAACCAAGGAAACACCAAAACCTAAGAAGGATTCAACGCGCTTAGAAGATCGAAATAACTATCGACCATAACACTCAACAAGGTAAAAAATTCCTAGCACCCAAATTGTAAGCAAACATACACAACTGTACACAAAAATAATTATTAACTTCAAACAAAGGCTCACGGTATCTATTTTCCAATTCCAATTTAGATAATTTCCTTCCTAAGGACTAATCCAGTATAACCAGGCTGATCATGGACGTCTAATTAGCTTGTTGAGTTAATTAAGGGCGATTATGATGAGAACGACATTTTTAGCCCAATAGAATTCTTTGGTTTTGTTTAGTATATAAAAGTTACTAACCATGAATGTTGTCTAGTGTGGGTACGCTGTCTGACTAAATTGATGTGTGGTCTAGGAAATCACTGACTAGAATTAAGTCTCTCTTCAAACATACACCCTTATCTGACAGTTAATAACACACTATTAACATATATTGATGTCTATGGTATCTTAACAAAAGGATAGGTTTCAATATATAAAGGTTGTCTAGCAAAAGGGGGGGGAGGGGGTTGTTTAAGCTATTGTTGTAAACAAGATTACCGTGTTTTAACAAAATTTTCCTAACTAAGGACATCAAAACCAAACTAAAAGATGGGTAAAACAATAAATACGTGGTTTACCAACCGATTATCAACAATCTCTTGATAAAGCTAAGGAGGATCTATCTCTAAATAGATTCATGAATCTAATGAAATTCGTTGTCCACGTCCCCCACAATGTTGCATATTAACGAGTTTACTAAATCCATTAAATTCGCAGTCGATCATCCAGGCTATAGGTTGTTAAAATCGTCACTGCATTCAATGAAGATCGTTTTCATACACAACAGATTACCACGCAGTTGATCGCCCCAAAGAAAACGCTTCCCACTCTCCAGTCTAAAGAGTATGAGATAACAAGGTTCAAAACTGAGGAATCGTAGTCAAATGCAAATCACCCAGTCTGTCCAGGATAACACGCAATCAACGCAACCCTACAATACACAAGATTTGTTGTCTACACAACAATCACTACCCAACAATCATAGCTACCCATTACTAAATCACTCTCCAAATGCTTTCAACATTTACTATCATCATAGTTCTTAAGTCGCAGATATATAACCCAGATAGGTGATAACACATGTATCTCGTGAAGGGAAAACACAAACTTAAATCTAAATTCGCAAACATAACAAATTGAGCCATAAGTAAGTAGAAATCATAGTTAATGCGTGGCAAATGCAGTCCATAAATTGAGCTACTTAACTGAAAAGAAAACGCAGTTTGTTTGCAGTTATAATGATGGTTGTCTATACAAAAGATAACCCAGTTACTAAATATTAAATCAATTCGTTGCCTATTATATTCTCGTTCGTTGTATGTACATAAAAGCTAATCAATGAAATCGAGAGCAGTGGTAGACAAATTGCCATTCCAGCCATTCAAATTTCTGTGTAAATAAAGTTCCAGTCACATTCCATAAAGTGTAGATGGTTGTGGTTTAGGTACTAAAACGAAATCGAAAATGTCTTCCAAATATATATAATTTAATTGGCATTCGATTAAAATTAAGTTTGGGTGAAATGGGCATTTGAATAAAATTTAATTTTCTCTGTAAACAAGTTCCAGTCACATTCAATCAAGGGTATATGGTTGTGGTTTAGGTACTAAAACACAATCTAAAAGTGCCTTCCAAATATATATAAAAGACAGAGGGATAGTTGCAGGCCAGAGGTGTTAAAATGAAGGGCAAATCATTGAAGATGTTGTCCACCAATGCACTGGGTTTACCATTCAAATAAATTCACTGAGGTTATAACATTCAATAATTTAATCCACTGAGCGTATATCCTTATAAAAACACCCAGAAGTATAATTTGTCTTAATCAAATATACATAGGAAATCTAAACAATCTAACTAGAATTAAAAATCTGTTGGGCAAAAATTTGCCCCCAATCAAACAAAATGCAGTCGAAGAAGTGGCAAATCGCTAGGCAAACAAATGAACAATAGACTTAATGAAGCAAGGAATGCAATTTGGCAATGGAAAAAGTATAGTCTTAACTAGTGGTGAAAAACGCACTCTCAATTGTCTTCAAAGTAGAGTAGAGAGGTAAATAAAACCAGTGAAAATCCAGCAAGATATAAAAACACAGAGTAATTTTTTTTTCCATCAACCAATAAATTGTAGGGTTAATTAAGCACATCAAGGTGCAAGACAAAACACTACCTGGAACATCCAATAGGGCTATACGACTGGCAGGAACATCCTTTGCTCATCATCCATGCACATAAACGCAGGGCATTTAGATCCATAGGTCTATTAACATCGAAGTGATGACTGTAGATCAGGCTCTTGGCTGACTGCTCAGGTGTGGACTGATGAGTTAGGGATGAAGGAAAAAACAAATATAACTGCAAATCATCACAAATCAATAAAACCATAGGATGGTCAAGACATGTAGGGATCAAAAGCTAAGGGAATCAATCAACAACGAGCTTAAGTCTATGGGGAAAATCAATCATCAATTAAAATGCTAAGTCAATCATTTTCTTTACCCAATTAAACATACAGATTAAGAGCTTAAATTATACTAATAATCTACCATGAATAAATAAAGGAAGCATACTATATCCCATGTAGGCCACTTTGAATTATTGTCCCACGCGCTCCGTGCAGCTCCCGCTTGCTGACCAATGAGATTTCACCGGTACCTCCCAGCCAACGCTAGGGGTACTCTTCTTCCCCCTTAGCCCCCCGAGCCGCAAAGGGGCCACACACACTAACCAGAGAATCAACTAGCTCCCAGCTCGCCTCGCAAGACCCAACTACCACTCCTCACCGAGATGGGTATCCCAACTCCCACAAGCTAAGTCAGTCAAGTCTAAAATTCTGCAACGTAACATTACACATCACAGAAGAGATCCATCATACTCCTCCTCCCTCCTTTATATAGATTTTCTAATTCAATTACTTTCCCAATATCCCTTTTAATTCATTGTTCGAAAGTTTCAATTCATAATAATCCTCCCTGTACAAGTGTCACTCATCCCCTTCATTACACCATAAAATAATTTCCTTAATAAATTAATTACCCCTATTTCCCTCACCCATCTAAAATCATTCCTAGAATCGCTCCTAGGTGTCCCCATATTCCCTTACAAGTTTTAATGACTTCCCTCCTTACTAATTTACTAGTTGAGTTAATTTAGAAAGTTCTTAAATGGTAGATACCTTACTAAGTTAGACTTTCTTCTTTTTCCTTCTGTTTCCCCTTTCTTTTTATGTTTCCCTCTTTTTCCTAGTTTTCTAATTCTTTTATATTTCCCTCTTTCCCTTTTCATTTAAAACTCAAATTGGCAGGTGTAGAAAATTAACTTTTCCCCTTTTTCTTTTTAGTTAATAATTTTTTAAGTAACATATGAGACAAAACCATTATTTCCCCTTTTTCCCTTTTTAAATTTTATCCCCCAAAAGATTTTTTATTTTATTTTTATAAATTAAAAGAATTACTTACCTCCTTCTCGTCACATGATTAATGATTATTATTATTATTATTATTATTATTATTATTATTTATAAATAGATAATTTTTTTATCACAAGTATCATTTAGAACTAGCCTTTATTTTCCTAGGCTGGGTGAAATTTTATTAGGGGAATGTTTTAAATCTTCTGTATCATGTTATTCATCGTAAGGCCATCTAGGTTTATCAATTTATTAATTAACAACGTGACGTGCCCTTCCTGATGCACTAGGTTCTCCAAGGGTGCCACTCGCCTCCTTCGGTTCCCCTTACACGATGTGCCCTTCAGGATGCACTACATGCTCTAGGGGTGCATGTCTTCTCAATCCAAATTTCTTGCGCGACATGCCCTTCAGGACGTACTACGTGCTCCAAGGGTGACACTCACCTCTTGAATGACTTGGTAGACATAAAAAACCCATGGAGTCAATACTCTACCAGGTGATCTTGTGGGATACTAAGGGCCTCTCAGGAATAAGGCCCCTACCTTATTGCACACCCCTTAGAATCATCATGAGTGTTTGTCGCAGTCGGCCCTCATAACATCATGGGCCTTCTCGAACTAGGTAGTCGTTAACCTACATTTCGAGCCATGACGAAAGTGCTAGTAGGATGTGGCAGGGTTTCTATCCACACCTCTCCCTCAACGTCTCTGGTAGTCGTGCGTGGCTCCTCTAGGCCACATGTGAGTCTCGTCGACAAGCTATCACCAGCCTGCATTATCAACAAATCATGTCAGAACATATCCATAATCATATCATCTAATCAGATGCACAAATGCCATATATACAACAATCAAACCCCAATAGTCCACTCCCTGACTCGATCCACAGTCCAAGGGGTCGCATCGATGCCTCTGCATCCTCGGGGTCCAAAATCCTGCACACTCAGGGAAAACCGAGTCAATAGCACCTATCTATGTCAATGCAGCAAAATAGCATGTCATCAATTCATAACACCTCATAATCATAATAAAATGCCCAAAAGTATAATAATCTGGATCACTTGCGAGCAAGTGTCTTCAAAGAATAAGTTCTCTCAGTGCGCGCAAGAGCGGGATGTTACATACTCCCCCTCTTGGTATAAAGTTCGTCCCAAAGTTTCACAGTATATAAGTGCCGAAATAATGTGTATCATAGTATCATAAGTCTATCTATCAAACAAAAATGGAAACTGTTGGCACATATCATATGCGTCCTCCAAGGTCGTCGAGTACGGATTATAGTTGTCCCACTAGACCTTGACCTGATCTACTATTCGACGTTGTAGCTATCGAATACGATGATCTAGGATGTGGATCGGCTCAGCTATGAGTTCACCCTCATCCGACACTCGCAAGGTGCTCAAGTCAAAACATGTGTAGGATCACTAATCATAATGTCTCAAATAGAGGCATGAAAGACATCATGCATACGCCTCAAGAATTAGACAAGGCTAGTCATTAGGCCACGGGCCTCTCTTTTCCACAATACCGTAGAATCCCATGAACCTAGGAGATAGTTTATCCCATTTTCCAAACTTGATCGAAATATTATGCGGTGTCCGCCACAAAAATACTTAATCGCCACATCGTAACTACAGTCGACACGATGCGCATCGACATAACTCTTTTGTCGATCTTGCGCTTCCTTGATCCTTTGTCTTATAGTTTGCATTTAATATTCCAATTCTTAGATTGCTTTCAGTCCCACTAGGACCCTATCCTCAAGCTGATCCCAAATCAAAGGCATCTGACATGGTCTCCCATAAAGAAACTCAAAAGGCGTCGTCTTAATGGCGCTTTGATAACTGTTGTTATAAGCGAATTCTACCAATGGCAAGAATTCTTCCCAACGCTTATGTTGGTCCATCACGTACATGTGCAACATGTCTTCCAGGTTCTGGTGCATTCGTTTGGTCTGACTATCAGTCTCCAGGTGATACACAGTACTAAAGTTAAGTCTGGTTCCCAAGGCCTCTTGGAAACTAGTCCAAAATCGTCCAGTGAGCACCGATCCTTAATTAGATATAATCCTCTTAGGCACGCTATGTAGCCTCACAATCTCACTGATGAAAACTCTAGCTATGTCAGGTGCTTGATACGTCATATGCACAGGAATAAAATGAGCACTCTTCATCAGAGTTTCAGCTACTACAAAAATCGAGTCGTGTCTCCTTGCCGCCAGTGGCATTCCAACAATGAAATCCCTCGAAATAACCTCCCATTTCGATTCTGGAATAGCATGTGGTTGTAGTAATCCTTCTCTATGTCTATGTTCAACCTTTACTTGCTGACATTCTAGACAGTTGGCCACATAGTTGACTATGTCTACCTTCATTCCTTTCCAGAAGAACAAGGGTTTAAGGTCCGCGCTCATCTTCGTGACTCCCGGGTGAGCCATGTACATTGCTTTGTGAGCCTCGTTTCAGATCAAGCTCCTCAAATCGTCATTCGATGGTACATAAATTCGATTTTTAAACCTCAATAATCCATCGTCGTCATAGGTAAATACTTCAAATCTTGCTACCATCATTGTGTTTTGTTCGATAAAATCCTCGACCTCTTTGTACTAGTCATCATTGCATTGTAAGGTTAGAATATTTTCACGTAGATTCATTTGAAGAGGAAACACCAAAATGATGTGTGGTCTCCAACCCAATGCATCGACCACCCAGTTCACTATTCCTTTTATGTAAGAAATCTCAAAATTGTACTCGCTAAGAAATTCCAACCGACGTCGTTGTCGCGCGTTCAAGTCGCTTTGCGTAAAGATGTGTTGTAGTCCATAGTGCTCCATCTTTAGTTCAAATTTTTTCCCAACAAGGTAGTGTCTCCAAACCTTCAAGGCATATACAAAGGCTAACAAATCTAAGTCCTGCATCGCATAGTCCTCCTCATGCCTTCTTAGTTTCCTCAAGATGTAAGTGATCACTCGATCGCCTTGCATCAAGACTCTACCTAAGCCTTCCTTGGATGCGTCAGTGCATACCAAGAAGTCCGCGTCCATGTCAAGAACTTTTAGTATCAGTGTTTTTGTCAACAAATCCTAGAGCCTCCAAAATGCCTTCGAACATTTCTCTGTCTAAACAAACTTCTTCTTCTTCTCCAACTCCGTAATCGGATTTGCTATCTTCAAAAATCCCTCGATGAATCGTCGATAGTACTGCTAAACCCATGAAGCTACGCACTTATTGGACATTCGTCAGCATAGGCCATTCCCTAATAGGCTCAACCTTTGTTGGATCCACAAAGATACCTTCGCCGGAGATGGCATTCCCTAAGTAGTGAATCCTCGATTGATAAAATGAGCATTAGGACAACTTCCCATACAATTTGTGCTCTTGCAGACACTGTAGTACTAAGTGTAAGTGCTCGTCATGCTCCTTCGTCATCCGAGAGTAAATAAAAATATCATCAATGAATACTTGGGAAAACTTTTCCAAGTACTCGTGGAACACCCCATTCATCAAACTCATAAATACCCTAGGGGCCTTTGTCAGTCCAAATGGTAAAACAATGAAATCGTAATGCCCAAACCTTGTCTTAAATGTGGTATTAGGGACGTCATCCTCCTTAATCTATAACTGGTGATATCCTGATCGCAAATCGATCTTTGAGAACATGATCACACCCTTCATTTGATCGAACAGATCATCAATCCTCGGCAATAGATACTAATTCTTGGCCATTACCTTGTTCAATTGACGGTAGTCAATGCAGAGCCTCCATGGCCCTTCCTTCAATCATATGAAAATAATAGGCACACCCCATGGTGACACACTCATACGTATCAGTCCCAGGTCCAACAATTCCTTCAATTGCATTATCAACTCCTGTAACTCCAGGGTCGACATCCGATAAGGCGTTCTAGCTATTCGTTCAGTCCCTGATTTTAGGTCTATAGAAAAATCCAATTCCCTCTCTAGCGAAATTCCAGGTAAATTTTTCGGAAAGACGTCTGCAAAATCTCTCACCACCAGAAAGTTTTCTAGACCTTTTGCTACACCCTTTTCATTTATTGCAAGAATCACATAAAGCTTACATCCCTTGCACATGGTCTTCCGTTGTTGCAAGGAAGAGATGAACCTAAGGGAAAATACCTGGTTCCGTCCTACAATCATGTGTCTCTGTCTCTCATCATCGACCAAGCTCAACCATTTCCTCTTACAATTCAATATTGCCTCATGTGATTCCAACCAGTCCATACCGATCACGATGTCATAAGATCCTAAGATCGTGACGTACAGGTTGGCCTTGGTGACAAACTCTCCTAGGTTAAGGGTACAACCCGTAACCTTTCCTCCAACCTTTTGTTTGACTCCCGAAGCCATTTCTATGAAGCTACACTCATCTTGTTCGACTGCCTTTACTTTAATCATTTTAGCGCTGCACTAGAAATGAAACTCTCGGTAGCACCGAGATCTATCAAATACTAAGGGTCTGGTCAGCGACAGGACCTGATGTCTCAAGCACAGTTGACTGGTGCCCTGCCTAGCGTTTATTCTCCATTGCATGAATCCAATGGGACTTTCCCAAAACTTCCATGGTAGTGGGTCTGACTGATCCAGATGCTCCGACCCCTTCCTCTGGGCAATAGTGTTGGTAATGTGGTTCCCCACAATCCAACACACTTTCTTCTGTCCAGTATCCCTGGTACCCGAAGTAGAAGCTAAATTCTAACCAAGAGGCCCAACTCGAACTTGTTGAACTTAAGGTTCTGGGTACTTTGGTGCGGAGCATACCGAAGCAACTCCAAGACAGGCCTCATACTCAAGCACCGTGAGACTGCCTTATCGCAACGAGTCAAACTCGTTGAGATGACACTCAATGAATTCCTCCGAAAGATATCTCTCCTAGAACAGTTCCTCGAACAATTCTCATGACATGTCATCGACGACCATGTTAAAAAGTGGTAGGAGCGTCGTCCACCATAGAAGAGCACTCCCCTTCAGTTGAAAGACCACCATGTGGACCTTTATGCTGGAGGTCATATATGTGAAGTGTGAAGCACAACTCCTTGCTCTATAACCGTGCCTTGACAACACTGTCATACATGACACTCGTGAACGCTATAACTCAACTCTCTCGAGTTCTCAGTGGATGCTAACGGTACTAGCTAGGTCGCGTTGTGGATCCCTAGGGGTACAGGTACCCTGACCTCCTCTCAGTACTGATGGTGAATCAAGGCCCTTTGATATTACCTGGAAGGGCCTTGTCAGACAATTATCATACCTTTCAACAAGTGAATATAGCCCAAGGACTTTCCCTTCCCCTTGGGGTTCGAATCCGAGGGGGTGGGAACTTTTGGAGGCGTCGCACCTCATTCCATGATGCCAGGTTGCGAACCTCTGAGGCGTCCTCTAAATGCGATCACCACAAGGACATGTTAAGGTTTTTAATCAACACAAGTGTTAATACTCATAGTTTCACTGCAGTGGAATGCCTGGCGATCCACTGTCACAGGGTTGAACCTGCTCTGATACCATATGTAAATACCCTGCATCATTACCACTTTGACCGAAACGACATTTTTTTTATAAAGGTAAGAAGGAAATGATGTCAACGACAATGGTTAACCACACAATTGGACAAAACATGCGTAAAACAACAAGGAGAAACGACTACCTGCCTGACACAACATGACCTCGCCTACAAGCTAAGGGATAACATCCCCATCCCGACACAACGTCCTCGACAACTAGTTAACTAAGACCTCGATGGTGTGCAACCAAGTGCATGAAGGTGTTTTCACCCAAATGTCGAACATCTACAACGAACAACAACCACAATGGGTAGTACAGCCCCGACCAAGTTATCAAGCGCCTCTATCCAAAAGGGCGCGCAAGGATCCCCTCATCCGGAATCATGCCATAACCAAGGAAACACCAAAATATAAGAAGGATTCAACACACTTAGAAGATCAAAATAACTGTCAACCATAACACTCAACAACCTAAAAACTTCATGGCTCCCAAATTGTAAGCAAACATACACAACTGTACACAAAAATAATTATTAGCTTCAAACAAAGGCTCACGGTATCTATTTTCCAATTCCAATTTAGATAATTTCCTTCCTAAGGATGAATCTAGTATAACCAAGTTGATCATGGACATCTAATTAGCTTGTTGAGTTAATTAAGGGTGATTATTATGAGAAAGACATTTTAAGCCCAAGAGAATTCTTTGGTTTTGTTTAGTAGCTAAAAGTTTCTAACCATGAATGTTGTCTAGCACGGGTATGTTGTCTGACTAAATCAATGCGCGGTATAGGAAATCACTGACTAAAATTAAGTCTCTCTTCAAACATACACCCTTATCTGACAGTTAATAATGCATTGTTAACATATACTGTTGTCTATGGTATCTTAACAAAAGGAAAGGTTTCAGTATATAAAGGTTGTCTAGCAAAAAGGGGGGGTTGTTTCAGCTATTGTTGTAAACAAGATTACCAAGTTTTAACAAACGTTTCCTAACTAAAGACATCAAAACCAAACTAAAATATCGGTAAAACAATAAATATGCGGTTTACCAACCGATTATCAACAATCTCTTGATAGAGATAAGGATGATCTATCTCTAAATAGATTCATGAATCCAATGAAATTCGTTGTCCACGTCCCCCACAATGTTGCGTATTAACGATTTTATTGAATCCATTCAATTCGCAGCCGACCATCCAGGCTACAGGTTGTTAAAATCATCACTACATTCAATGAAGATCAATGTCATACACAACAGATTACCACACCGCTGATCGCCCCAAAAAAAATGCTTCCCACTCTCTAGTCTAAAGAGTATGAGATAGCAAGGTTCAAAACTAAGGAATCACAGTCAAATGAAAATCACATAGTCCGTCTAGGATAACACACAGTCAACGCAACCCTACAATACTCAGGATTTGTTGTCTATGCAACAATCGCTACCCATTAATCACAACTACCCATTACTAAATCGCTCTCCAAATGCTTTCAACGTTTACCATCATCCGAGTTCTTAAGTTGTAGATATATAACCCATACATGTTATAACACATGTATCTCGTGAAGTCAAAACGCAGACTTAAATCTAAATTCCCAGACATAACAAATAGAGCCATAAGTAAGTAGAAATTGCAGTTAATGCGTGCCAAATGCAGTCCATCAATTGAGGTGCTTAACTGAAAAGAAAACGCAATCTGTTTGTAGTTATAATGATGGTTGTCTATGTAAAAGATAATCGAGTTACTAAATCTTAAATCAATTCGTTGCCTATTATATTCCCGTTCGTTATCTGTACATAAAATCTAATCAATGAAATCAAGAGCAGTGGTAGACAAATCACCATTCTAGCCATTCAAATTGCTGTGTAAATAAAGTTCTAGTCACATTCCATCAAGTGTAGATGGATGTGGTTTATGTACTGAAATACAATCGAAAATGTCTTCCAAATATATATAATTTAATTGGCATTCGATTAAAATTAAGTTTGGGTGAAATGGGCTTTCGAATAAAATTTAATTTGTTGCGTAAACAAGTTCCAGTCACATTCAATCAAGGGTAGATGGTTGTGGTTTAGGTACTGAAACACAATCTAAAACTATCTTCCAAATATATATAAAAGACAGAGGGATAGTTGCAGGCCAGAGGCGTTAAAATGCAGGGCAAATCGTTGAATATGTTGTCCACCAATGCGCTGGGTTTACCATTCAAATAAATTCACTGAGGTTATAGCATTCAATAATTTAATACGTTGATCTTATATCCTTATAAAAATGCCCAGAATTATAATTCATCTTAATCAAATATACATTGGCAATCTAAACAATCTAACTAGAATTGAAAATTCGTTGGGAAACATTTCGCCCCCAATCAAACAAAATGCATCTGAAGAAGTGGAAAATCACTAGGAAAACAAATGAACAAAAGACTTAATCAAGCAACGAATGTAGTCTGGCAATGGAAAAAGCACAGTCTTAAATAGTGGTGAAAAACGCAATGTCAATCATCTTCAAAGTAGAGTGCAGAGGTAAATAAAAGCAGTGAAAATCCAACAAGATATAAAAACCCAGAGTAAAAAAAAACTTCACCATCAACCAATAAATTGAAGGGTTAATTAATCGCATCAAGGCACAAGAAAACAGACTACGTGGAACATCCAACAGGGCTAGACGACTGGTAGGAACATCCTTCACTCATCATTCACGCACAGAAAAGCAGGGCATTTAGATCCATAGGTCTATTAACACCAAAGTGACGACCGTAGATCAAGCTCTTGGTTGAATTCTCAGGCATGGACTGATGAGTTAGGGATGAAGGAAAAAAAAAATATAAACTGCAAATCATCACAAATCAATAAAACCATAGGACGGTCAAGACATACAGGGATCAAAAGCCAAGGGAATCAATCAACAGTGAGCTTAAGGCTATGGGGAAAGTCATTCATCAATTAAAATTCTAAGTCAATCATTTTATTTACCCAATAAAACGTACAGACTAAGAGCATAAAGTATACTAATAATATACCATGAAGCAATAAAGGGAGCATACCGTATCCCAAGTAGCCTGCTCTAAGTTGTTGTCTCGCGCGCTTCGTGCAACTCCCGCTTGGCAATCAATGAGACTTCATTGGTACCTCCTAGCCAACGCTAGGGGTACTCTTCTCCCCCTTAGCTCCCATGATCCGCAAAGGGGCCACACACACTAACCAAAGAATCAACTATCTCTCAGCTTGCCTTGCAAGGCCGAGCTACCACTCCTCACCGATATGGGTATCACAACTCCCACAAGCTAAGTCATTCAAGTCTAAAATTCAGCATCGTAACGTTAGGCATCACAAAAGAGATCCATCATCCTCCTCCTCCCTCCTTTATATAGATTTTCTAATTCAATTACTTTCCCAATATCCCTTTTAATTCATTGTTCAAAAATTTTAATTCATAATAATCCTCCCCGTACAAGTGTCACCCATCCCCTTCATTGCACCATAAATTAATTTCCTTAATTAATTAATTACCCCCATTTCCCTCACCCACCTAAAATCATTCCTAGAATCGCTCCTAGGTGTCCCATATTCCATTACAAGTTTTAATGAATTTCCCCCTTACTAATTTACTAGTTGAGTTAATTTAGAAAGTTCTTAAATTCTAGATACCTTACTAAGTTAGACTTTCTACTTTTTCCTTGTGTTTCCCCTTTCTTTTTATGTTTCCCGCTTTTTCCTAGTTTCCTAATTCTTTTAAATTTCCCTCTTTCCCTTTTCATTTAAAACTCAAATTGGCAGGTGTAGAAAATTAACTTTTTCCCTTTTTCTTTTTAGTTAATAAATTTTTAATTAACATATGAGACAAAACCATTATTTCCCCTTTTTCCCTTTTTAAATTTTATCCCCAAAAGATGTTTTTTTTTATATAAATTAAATGAATTACTTACCCCCTTCTCATCACATGATTAATGATGATTATCATTATTATTTATTTATTATTTATTTTGTTTTTTATAATTAGATACAAAATTTATCACATGTATCATTTAGACCTAGCCTTTATTTTCCTAGGTTGGGCGACATTTTATTAGGGGAATGTTTTAAATATTTCTTATCATGTTATTCGTCCTAAGTCCATCTAGGTTTATCCATTTATTAATTAACAATGTGATGCGCCCTTCAGGACACACTATGTGCTCCAAGGGTGCCACTCGCCTACTTCTGTTTCCCTTGCACGATATGCCCTTCAAGACGCACTGCATGCTCCAAGGGTGCCGCTCACCTCTTTCAAAATTTCTTGTGCGATGTTCCCTTCAAGACGCACTACATGCTCCAAGGGTGCCACTTGCCTCTTGAGTGACTTAGTAGACATAAAAAACCCATGGATTCAATACTCTGCCAGGTGATATTGTGGGAGACTAAGGGCCTCTAAGGAATAAGGCCCTTGCCTTATTGTGTGCCCTTTAGAATCATCGTGAGAGACTATCGCAATCTCCCTCACAACATTGTGGGTCTTCTCAAACTAGGTATTCGTTAACCTACAGTTCAAGCCACGACAGGAGTGCTAGTAGGTTGTGGTAGGGCTGATGTCCACACCTCTCCCTCAATGTCTCTGGTAGTCGTGCATGGCCCCTCTACTCCACATGTGAG
>SNQJ01S0221927.1:0-14997 GCA_010110895.2 Picea sitchensis
TTGATGGTGCATATAGAGAGAATGATGGTGCTTTCTAAAGGTGTTTAGTGCATTCCTAATGTTGATTGGATGTCAATCCAAAAATATTCAAGCATGGAGATGCTTTTTTGAAGGGAAATCAATAAGGAACCATAATGAAGAAAATGGTTCTATGTTGACTTGGTATGCAAAAGAGAGGGTACCTGAAAGAACCCATCTCAAGTGGAAAAGATTTTTTGGTGACATTCCAGGAGATTGGAAGTATCACTATAATTTATGATGGCAAGTAAAAGAAATGTTAACTACTTCTAGTTAATATCCAAGAAGTTGAAAAAAAGGACATTTGTGTAACATTATAGTATGCTGGAAATTGACTAAGGAAGTCAAGATGAGACCCAAATGGGTTAATAAAAGAGAAAATAATGGTGTAAGAAACTACAAGAGGTGAAGTTCTTAGATAGAGCAAGCTAAATTAGTCAGTTTAGTAAAGTAATTGTCTGTTGAAGATCTAGGAAATAGATGAATGTTGAAAACTAATATCAGCATAGTATATGGATGGAAATGCAAAAGAGGCCAAGAGTGGTTTGGCTAAAGAAGTGCTCAAGACAAAAAACATCATGTGCAGTGATTACAGTGAGAGAAAAAAAGGGATGCAGGAATTCAGGAAAATTGAGGACAACCAGGAACAACAAAGAAAGCGGTACATGATGGAAGAGGTTGCTACAATTGTTGTAGCAACAATTATGTTATGACCTATTGGAAAACCATACATAACACAAGAAATTGGAATGCATATGAAATTATGAGTATGATAAGGATGTAATTTTAATGCATATAATTGTGTATTAGTGAATGTATATTTATGAAAATGTATGATTATGTTATATTTATGAATGTATATATATATTTTAATGCATGATTGAAAGTGTTGATGATGATGTTTCTACATATGGAAGTCATCCACATAAAAGGGATAAACAAAAAGGTGAAATGTTGCATAATAAGTTGGTGAAGGAGGCATGGGAGCTCTTAGAGCTACCAACTAATCCGGTAGCATCAAATTTATTTAAAGACAACTATGAAGGTATGAATTTTAGGAATTTATGTTGCATAATTGTTGAAGGGAATTTAGGTAAGAATTTCCTCAGCCAAAGTCTATTTTATAAAATGACATTATTGTATATTTTGAATGCATTAATAGAAATAAGATACCACTAGGTGTGGTAAAGGTTGAAGGCATGTGATACTTATAAAACTTGTTATCTTTTGAATGCATACATGTGATATAATAACATGTCATGAATTTTTTGGTTATGGGTTAATAACCAAAGCAATAAAGGAGTATGACCCAGTTACACGAATGAATGCCAGTACAACTAGTCATGTATGAGGCCATGACATGGATGGATATAAAAAGACTTCAGTGCCACATAAGTATCCAAGGAAACTTCCTACTTATAGATAATGTTTGGATTGCAACCTTTTTTCTAACACTAAAGAGAACCATAGAATTCTATTCCTGGTGTAGTGTTTGGGTTGGAAAGGAAGGCATCCAAATGGTTAGATAGGTAATAGGAATTTTATGGATGATGTGTCAAGGAATTGATCATAACTTCTAATTTACCATGGTGGGATGCATGTATTAGAAAAAGGGCATTCTGAAGCTAATGCAAGGGTGCATTACATAATATGCATGGATAAATCATGAAAGTGTGAAAGTGGTAAATTTGCACACATGCATGATAAGATAGAATTATGTATGCTTGAAGGAATTATTGAATGCATTTTAGTGAATACATGCATATACTATATTTTATGAAAATGGTTATGCTAACAATTGAAATGTTATTCTTAATACTAACTCATGAAGTTAAGAACATTTCAAGAGCTATTAGATAGTGCAACAAGACAATTGCAATTTAAAGTAGTCACCTGAAAATGGATTGCAGGAAATATCTAATAAGGAAACAAAGTAATGTTGGATAGAGAAGGAAAACCTTAGTTGCTGATAATACATGTGAAGGGAATGAAAAGTTACTGCAATTAATAAATGGAATGATAGAAGTGATTGAATTGTTAAGCATGAAAAATTATGCGATCAATTTGTGAACTTTTGTAGTTATTGCAATAAACACATATTGTACAAGAAATACTAATAATTTGTTTGGATGAATTCAAGATGGAAGTATTGCAGAAAAATTGGTCTCAAGTATGGTGTTGATGGAAGCCATAATAAATATTGATGCTTGCTACTGCAACAACCAAGAAAAAAAAATGAGATGGAATTCTCATACTTGAGAAAACTTTGTATTTTATTATGCAAACCTTTTGAAATTGTTATGAGATTATCTCATGTTGACTGTATTTGTGTGATACAAATGAGATGATAATTATTGAAGTTGGAATACTTTGGAAGGAAGGACACTAATGGGACACTGACGTCCCATGATTTCCAAAAATATAGATCCTTAGTGGGGGTCTGAAGATGAGATGGCCCTCTCCTTGTGTGTGAAATCCTTGGAAAGATGGATTGTTGAAGGATTGTGTAGCAATGAAAGGATGCATGAGCCTGGAAGTGTGAGTGAAACAAGGAAGAGGCAACTCAAGAATGCTACAGTGGGATGAATTATTTCCTGAAGCAACTCTATTAAATATGGCAAAGGAATTCCATCCGAAGTATGAAGACATGAATCTGGTGCTTGAAAAGAAGAGAACAAAAGGATAACAAGCTTCAAAATCAAAGGAAAGGATATTTTTGAATAATTTTGGACTATACATTGTATATAATGCATTGAGGACAATGCATAAATAATGACTGTTGAGCAGAGAAGGGCCAGACTTCCTGGGGTGGGACATTCATGTGAGGAATGAGAGATTATAGGTTGTCTTCCATAGTTGGAACCTTAGTATGAGTAGTTGGTTGTAGACAGACCTTATCCTAGCTTAGGATTACTTTTCCGTGGTGGAGTTTTAGCCCCAACTCAGGGGTGACCCACTGGCGAGAGTTATGAGCAGTGTGGTCTGTTATCACCATAACAATTTTCAGATAGGATCCATGTTTTAGATTTAGCGGGGGACTAAAGAAGCGTAGAGATATTGCGCGATTTGGAGGACTAGGCTACATCTGGCGGAAAAGGGCCAATATAGCGGAGGCACAAAAGGAGGGGCCCAATGGACCGTAGATATTGAAACATTCCAGATCAACGACCAAGACTCATATCGGGCGATGAAGTAGCGTAGAGGATAAGTTTTAGAGGGCGGGCCGAGGAAAATACCACGGTTTCATTCTGTGGATGCGTGGCACCCTCAGAGGTGCATCGGAGCGAAAAGTGGGTAAGCGCGAAACCTCTCAACCACACCCTAATGCCATATGTTCAAATGCCATTTGAATACGTCAAATCAAAAATTCATGTAGGGAAAGGCGACGACTGGTCAAATCACCTCACACCACTTGTTCGGGTACTTTACGTTTGTGCGATGCTAGGTAAGCGGCGTGAGATAACTAAATCAAAGTCTCATCATTCGAAATAGATTGGCCAAATGTGATAAACCAACGTACCTAAAGGTACTCTTGTCAACAATTCATGATCAAAACTCAATGAATATCACTCTTCAAAATATGGATGGCGTTATTCTACTCCGGGAAATCAACGCTTCATTCATAAGTAGAGTAATGTCAAATTGGATCAACTTCCTAATTTCTGTGAAGTTAAGGAGGACAAAAATTGTGTTTTCTGCAAAACTAGGAGACATGGACAAAGCCGATCAAACAACATCCAGTGAACCAGGATTTTCAACCAATATGGAGAATTCGTAAGTGAATAAGAAAGAGAGGTTGGTTGCACATATATTGGCAACAAAATTCCATACACATCCTGCAACAGAACCAAAAGCGGACAAAGAGATCAGATTAAATCCCATCATGAGAGATTTAATCATCAACGAACACGCGGACGAGTGCTACAAACAAGAAGTAAAGAGGAATCAGAGCAAGCGAAAGAAGACAAAAATCAGAGCTGAGGCGATCAAGAGCGTTGGGGAAAACCAACCAGTCTGGTTGAGCACTCTAAAGGAAGAAATCACCAATCTGGAATAAGTTCTCATGTTGAATTGAGTATGTTTCAGAAAATTTTGGACATATGGCGTTGAATAAAAAGCCTCAGATATGTCAGTCCTGTTTATAATGCTCCCTACAAAGTAGGAGAACAGTTTTTATGCGTTACACCTTTTTTGTAACAGATCTCTATCTTTAGACTGTGAGGAAGTTGAGTCATTTTGAATCCCGCATGTAAATTTTCTATATATATCATTCCAAGGATAAATAAAGGAGGAGGGAAGAGGGGCCTACCCTCAAAGCAGGAAGACTTTGTAAAATCACAGAGATAAACTTAATATACAATGCAGAAGCAATTTTTGGACTGTTTATGAAAAGTATCTAATTGGTTGTGATATGAGTTCTGTTTTCTTTCATTGTATGTATTTCCTGTGATCTTTATTCCATTTACATTTTCTTCTGTTTAAATTAGAGAGTCAAAGGACCATAATTCATCTTATGATGCTCTTGGTTTAGCAATCTAAACTGTGTGTATTTCTTCCTAACTAATTCAGAATTCATTTTTAATATGCTCTGATGCAGTTATGTGTTTTCCTTTTTCCTCTTTCGCCATGAAAATTTCAATTTAAAATCAGACTCATTGCCTCATTTAGCCTTTTTCCTTTTGATAGTTCAAATGATTTGTCACTGCTTTATTCATTTCTAACTCCATAGCCCAAATGTCACCCCCTTTTCTTCAACAACTTTATAAAAACACCCAACATAGACCAAATCTACCCACTGATTACCAAAGAAATACCTAGTGACATGAGATAGCCCTCTTTGATTTGAGAAATCTAGTGCTTTAGCTCTAAATTAGGTTGAAATGGTTACCTCTGTCATTTGTCTATTCAACCAGACAAAATTTACAGAGTTCTAACATTTTGGCACCATTGCCGGGGATGAAATTGAAAATTTTCCTTGGGAAAGACGACATGGTCTAGTTCTAAGGTCTGAGAGCAGCAGACACTTAGGAATATATTGGCTGTATTCCTTCTCTGGTGACTCCACACATAAAAAAATAAGTTTGAAGGTGATTCCACTGGTAGAAGAATCCATAAATTTGAATTTTCAATTGTGACTCCACTCTCAATGCATAATCCAACTTCCAAAATATTATTGGTGACTCCACTCAAGCTTCAAATGTAATTCAGAGACTCCACTAGAAGATGAGACCCCTTGACAAAGGTATGAAAAAGCATTATGGAAGAAAACAAGTACTTAAATTTGAATTTTTCCAAGGCATTTTATTGTTTGTTATAAGTTGCGTTTGGTCCTTTCTTGAACATGTTAGACAAATTTTTCTTTACCTGCTACATGCAAATGATGATCATGACAATCTTGAAATTATATATCCTCCTCTTAAATTTATACATATATCTCCTCAGTTTATCACTAATTTTGATAAAAATATCCCATCTAAGCCATGTGATAACCACGACCAAGTTGATAAGCCCCATGAATCCAAGGCTGATATTTCACCTCCTGTACTTGATCCAACATCCTCCAAGACTCATCATAGATATAGACCCTTGAAGCTACCCCAAATCCTTCATGATTTTCCTCCAAAGTACTATAAGTACCTACCTGTGTTTGATGGGGAACTTGATGCCATCTCAACTGAAAAACACATCCAATGGTTTGAGCATTTTATAGATTTGTTTGAGATTGACCATGATGATGTTTGTATGAAGGCCTTCTCTCAATCCTTGAAAGGGGACACCATAGACTGGTTTAAACATTTGCATCCAAATATAATTAGGTCATGGGAGGAATTGAAGAATGTCTTTTCGAAGTTTTGGGGAAAGAAGAAGTCTTTGGATTTACAACTTATAGAGTTCTATGCCTTAAAAAAGCAAAGAAATGAAATTGTTTCTATATTCAGTAGAAGGTTTTCCAGTATCTATTACAATTTGCCCAAAGAAATTCAACCCATTGAAGCTGCTTCCATGCTCCATTATGCAACTACTCTTCATCCAGATTTGTCTTTCCTCCCGATGGAAAGTAGAACTAAGTCCTTACAACAAATGTTTAATGATGCCAAGGAGATTCAACACAATATCCAAGCATGTGAATGTAACCTAAATGAGGGGTTGGATATTCAAGAATATGAGAGCGAATATGAATGAGAAAATATTTTTGGAATCTTGAACACCGAGTCGATAATATCATAACTTCTCTTGAAGTTTTCAATGCTCACGATTTTGCAAAAGATCACATTCCACTTGTTGAAAAAGGAGGTGCCAGTTTAACTCCTGATCCATTCCAGGATAAGAAGAAGACTAATTTTTTTATGTATTCATTTATAGACAATCAAGAAGATGAAGTTGCACGTCAGCTTGTTGAAAAGTAGGTTGATGTTCCAAGTTTTTTCTTGTTGGATGATATTGCAGATCTTGTTGATTTGCCTATATATGATAAATTATGATGATGGTGATGTTGAATTCCTGGAACAACTAGTTGTATGTTCTCTATCATAAAACATTCCTTTTCAACAATGTAATGAGAAAAATTATCATAGTTACAAAGAAGAAAGTATGGAATCAGTTGGAGGGAATTATTTGCCTTTATGCTTTTTTGCATTTAAATTATTGAAAGAAAATTCTAAGATCATCATTGAAGCAAATGAATGTGTGCTGATGCCAAATCACACTAATTCACTAGAACAAATTGACAAGATATTACAACAATCTTCTCATGTGTCTGATGACCCTGTTACTTGTTATGTAGAAGATCTTGTCAGTTCAAAATTGTAGCCATTGGTCGAAGATAAATCTGAAAATGAGTGTGTTCAACAATACAAAGGAATTGACAATAGTGAAGAAAATGAAGGAGGTTTTGAATCAGGTGAAAGAACCTTGCCATTATGTTTTGCTTCTTTCAAATTGCTGAAGAAAAATGTTTATAATGTTTCAAATCAGAAAGCCTCCAGACATGATGTTGAATATGAAGAAAGTAGTGGACTTACAAATGAGAACTATCTTCCTTTATGATTTTCTTCCTTTGAATGGTTCAAAGAAAATCATGATATAACAGAAGAAATAGGGAAGTCTGACTGCATTCACAGTGGCACTGTTTTACATGAGGAAATTGTTATCAGTAAGGAAGACCAACAACATTCACGTGAATTAAATGATCATGTAGCTGATTACTTGAAAGGATATTCCAATTTGGAGTTGCAACCTGTGCTTAACCACCAAATTGAAAAAGAAGAAGAAGTTGATCAAGAAATTGTTGTTAAAGGTTATTTTCCTTATTCTGAAACTAATATAGATATTCAACATTATTTCCAGCAAGACAAATTGTTTCAAAGTTGTCTTTCTTCCCATGAAAATTACGCGGTGGTCCATTTTCTAAGTGGCCTAGACACGGGTGAGGATTCTGAAACTGCATCTATGGAGACTCCAAGCAACAAAAAAGCAAATGACATAGAGTTTCAGGAAATCAACAAAATAACGTCTGACATTTCTCAATCAGAAATACAGAAAGATAATGAAAAGGCTGATGCACATGATATGGCTGTCATATTTGAAGATGTTAGAGAATGTATGAATGTTTTTGTTGATATGTATGGAAGAGTAGACACACCTATTGCTGTCATTTCATTTGAAAATATTCCCAAGATTGAAGAAATGAAGCAAGAGCAAAAAACACTTGGGAAGGAAGCTTCTTTTTTTGTCTTAGCTCCTAAAAAGGAAACATTATTTCATGTGTTTCATGATCCCATGGCACATTATATGGAATTTTTTTATAATCAAGATCTATAGAGGATAATGGGTTGCAAGCTTAAGGATAAAGGGAATGATGAATTGGTGTCTATATTAAATATGGGTCTATTTACACCAGATGATGTTCTTCAACCATGGTTGTCTTATGTTTCCATAAACTATTACTTCCAGACTTCTCGACAAACCTACCAGTTTCTCGATGGCAATCAATAGGTTAAATAACATAAAAACAAGAATGCGATGGAAGGGGTGAAACATGATAGTTGTTTTGTGCATGTTTTAGAAGACCCATTTGCATTTTTATTGGAGGAAGTAAACAATCCAAATGTTCTTGTTTTTTTGAGATTTGGATTTATGGATGGAGTTTTGAATGAATTATCAACAAAAAGGCTTTGGAACAAGCAAGTGCAAAGAAAACAATAGTGGATAAAATGATATCATGACTGCATTGGCATTATGATTTCGCTTGATTGGCATCTCGTTTCAGTAGTTAGGGTAGGTAGGAGTGTGTGAATAATCTTGTTGGTCAAGCATTTTTTAGTTTGGATTTCCAGTAGTATGTACAATTAGATTTTAGCGATGTATTCGATGATCAGTATCTGGTTAAGAATAGTATGAAAAATTTGGTTTTCAGCCAACAATGGTGACAGGTCGGAGTAGGGTACACACACATGCTTTGGGAACATCCCAATGGGTAGGCACTTGGTCTACAGTTATTTTATACCTCACAGAGAGGATAGCATCCCCAGTTGGAGCCTATGTTATCACCATAACAATTTTTAGATAGGATCCAAGTTTCAGATTTAGCGGGGGACTAAAGAAGCATATAGATATAGAGAGATTTGGAGGACCGGAATACATCTGGCAGAAAAGGGACAATATAGCAGAGGCACAAAAGGAGGGGCCCGACGAACCGTAGATCTTGAAACATTCCAGATCAATGGCCAGGACGCATATCGGGCGATGAAGTAGCGCGAAGGATAATTTTTCGAGGGCAGGATGGGGAAAATACCACGATTTCATTCCATGGATGCATGGTGCCATCAGAGGTGCATCGAGGTGAAAAGAGGGTAAGCGCGAAACCACTCAACCACACCCCAATGTCACATGTTCAAATTCCATTTGAATATGTCAAATCAAAAATTCGTGTAGGGAAAGGCGATGACCGGTCAAATCACCTAACGCCACTCGTTCAGGTACTTTACATCCATACGATGCCAGGTAAGCACCGCCAGATAACTAACTCAAAGGCTCATCATTATAAATAGATTGGCCAAACATGATAAACCAATGTACCTGCAGGTACTCTTGTTAGCAATTCATGATCAAAACTCATTGACTATCGCTCTTCAAAATATTGATGGCATTATTCTACTCCGGGAAATCAACGCTTCATTTGTAAGTAGAGTAATCTCAAACTGGATCAACTTCCTAATTTATGTGAAGTTAAGGAAGACGAAAATCGTGTTTTCTGCAAAACTGGGAGACATGGACAAAGCCGATCAAATAACATCCAGTGAACTAAGATTTTCAACCAATATGGCGAATTCATCAGTGAATAAGAAAGAGAGGTTGGTTGCACATATATTGGCAAAAACAATACATATAGATCCTGCAACAGAACCAGAAGTGGACAAAGAGATCAGATTAAATACCATCATGATAGATTTAACCATCAACGGACACACGGACAAGCGCTACAAATGAGAATTAAAGAGGAAGCAGAGCAAGCGGCAGAAGACAAGAATCAGAGCTGAGGCGATCAAGAGCATTGGGGAAAAGTAGGAGAACAGTTCTTAGGTTGAATTGAGTACATTTTAGAAAATTTTGGACATATGGCGTTCAATAAAAATCCTCATATATGTTAGTCCTATTTATAATGCTCCCTATAAAGTAGGAGAACAATTGTTATGCATTACTACTTTTTTGTAACTGATCTCTATCTTTAGATTGTGAGGAAGTTGAGTCGTTTTGAATCCCGCATGTAAATTTTCTATATATATCATTCCAAGGATAAAGAAAGGAGGAGGGAAGAGGGGCTTTCCCTCGAAGCAGGAAGACTTTGTAAAATCATGGAGATAAATTGAATATACAATGCATAAGCAATTTTTGGACTGTTTATAAAAAGATTCTAATTGGCTGTGATATGAGTTCTGTTTTCTTTCAATGTATGTATTTCATGTGATCTTTATTCCATTTACCTTTTCTTCTGTTTAAATTGGAGAGTCAAAGGCCCAGAATTCATCTTATGATGCTCTTGGTTTAGAAATCTAAACTGTGTGTATTTCTTCCTAACTAATTCATAATTAATTTTAATATGATCTGATGCAGTTATGTGTTCCTTTTTCCTCTTTCACCATGAAAAATTCAATTTAAACTCAGACTCATTGCCTCATTTAGACTTTTTCCTTTTGATAGTTCAAATTATTTGTCATTGTTTTATTCATTTATGACTCCATAGCCCAAATGTCACCCCCTTTTCTTCAACAACTTTATAAAAACCCCCAACATAGACCAAATATAGCCACTGATTACCAAATAAATACCTAGTGACATGAGATAGCCCTCTCTGAGTTGAGCAGGCTAGTACTTCAGCTCTAAAGTAGGTTGAAATAGTTACCTCTGTCGTTTGTCTATTAAGCTGAACAAAATTTACAGAGTGATAACATGGTCTAAGTTTGGGAGGAATGTGGAAGGTCTGCATGAAGTTGGTGTTTTATTTACCAGAGATAAGCGTCTCTCTATGTATTTGTTTAAATTACTATGTGATTTCTATTAAGGGTTTTTATTGTATATGTTGTTTATATATATTGTTGTTATTCTGCATAATCCTGTTCATGTGAAGAACATTTAGCAAATTAAATTGGTATCATAGGTCAAAATTTTGATGTGGCATTACCCAATAGGGGGCTGGGGATGTTACATAATTTTTTTTCAGAATAACGAAGTGTGAAATTATCTTACGTGGGATGAGCCAGGGAGCTTAAGTGTCTATGGTTTTTTCATCGGAGTGCCTATGTATGTATATTTGTTTGGGCTAGGGTGCCTATGTATCTAGGATTTTGGGCCAAAGAGCCTATGTAATTTTGTTTAGTTTGGAATGCGTGTGCGATTTTGGACTATTGAGCCTATATGATTGATTAATGGCCCAAGAGATAGAATTGTAAAGTGAATGAACACATGTAAGGTGTTGTGCACTAAGGACAATGAAAAAAAGGGGGGAGGGAAATGTAACATCCCCAGTTTTAATCCCCATGAATTAGAATGTAATTGTATACATGTGATTTAGGATGGTGAGTCAATGTGTTGGGGTGAATATCCCATATTGGTTTAATATGGTCAGGGGTCAAATGGTATATTATGTGCACTGAAATAATTAGTCAAAATAATAATCACTGGCTACGATACGATAAGTGTGAAGAACGACGGGGGGCTATCATTCCACAAGAGAGAGGGGTCCAAGTGGGGGTTATTCATGGGTATTAATCCAACCCACATTCCTGAATTATTTTTGTTATTGTGTAAACCTTCTATTTGTTGTTGAGTGTTCCTGCAACCAACCATTAAACTCATGTAAGAGGGTGGGTGTGTGGAGTCACATCCCATAGTTATTGGAGATCATGGGCATGAGAATAATTAGCTTAGGGAAGAGTGTAATTCAAGTCAAGAAAGCAAGTAAAGGGAGGAGATTCGTATGGCCAAGGGGCAGTGTTTTGAAAATCATGTTTTTGCATGGTGAGCAATTTTTACTTGCAGTTTTTGGCAGCGGGAGACAAGATGAGTGCTAGGAAGAGCACCAAACATGGTGGGATTGAAGGAAACCATTTTTGGGATGTGTTTTATGTTGAGAAAGAGGCCCACGTGCTTGTAAATCAGGCTATAATACTTTGAAGTGTTTTTATGTTGAGAAAATGATTCAAGAGATTTGTGAGGGATATTGCAAGCACTCTTGGAGTAGCTGGGAGGTTTTCTAGTCAACCAAATGCACTAGATCCCCATAGGTAAGTGGGAAGGACTGAGGGACTATGTGAAGTGAATGGGGATCCCATTCCTTGGATTGTGCAGTTTTGGCACAGGGGCAGACCCATGGTTCAGTTCTAACAACGCACCAACAAGCCCTAACTACTGACGCTTTTGGAAACACCTGCAAGGCAGATGCAGTCTCACCCGAAGTAGCTATAGGGGGTTGCAGGACATAGGTGTCTGCAACCAGAGGAAATGCAAAGTGGATCCAGGGTAACACTCTCACATAGATCTAGTTATTCTTTATCTTTCTTAATCCTACTGTGCGAACTATACCTTAGATCTAATACAATATTGCATTAAAAATATGTCAGAGATCAGAAGAACACAACACCAAGCACACACAACAACATGATATACGTGGTTCACCCCCTCCCTAGGGATACATCCACAAAACTATGCTTATAATATATTAGATGGAAGCATACAGTTCTATCTACACTCTTAGCTTGCAGATAGATGAAAGCTTACAGTTCTCTTCTTCTCTCCACTCCCTGTGCACCCAGCTGTAGGGTTGATCTTTGCACCCAGCTGAAGATCTTACAATACAGATATATCTCACCCCACAATACTTCTCTTTCTCAGCAATAACAACAATCACTCATCATACATTAATCGACCCCATCTTGGGTCCTCTTGACCTTTATTTATACATTACATTGATTCTCGGACAACCTTAGGTTGAAACCTAGGTGTTAAAACCCTATATACCAAAACCCTAGGTCAACTCGACCCGCATTTTCAGGGCTTTTCCAACCTGTCTTTCCTTCTTTCTTGCGAGGTTCTCCAAAGCATCCATTGGTGGATTTTTCTTCTTGCTGAGTCGTCCATGATCCATCTTCCTTGCTGATATGTCTTCCTCGATCTGCCCGTCCAACGACTTGCTTTCTCTTACTTCGCTTCATGTTTTCTTCTCTTTTGGTCACTTCGAACCAATCTCAGTCAACTTTTCTTCTGTGCAGTTTTCACTCCGTGATTCTTTCCTTAATCTTTGCAACCTTCCATAACCAAGGTCCAACAGCCCCCCAACACTCACATGTGACTCGTCCCGAGGCACTTTAGGTCTGAACCTTCTGTTTTTCTTCGTCTTCGGACTACGAGGGGAAACCTGTGATTTATTCTCTATCCCACCCTTCTTTCCTTGTGCGGAATGTCTTTTCTTTGTCTGGTACCCAGTTTCAATTGCACTTGGTACCTAGACCCCTTTCCTCATGTTTCTACTAGGAGGTGCAAGGCAGCTAGTTGTCATAGTACAATTTCAACCGGCTCCCATTCACCAAACCTTCCTTCCATTCTCCATTCAAAGTCTTCAACTGCACGAATCCTCCTTATGTAAAGTAAGCAACCTCATATGGCCCAAGCCAATGTGTCCTGAACTTCCCTGGATGCTTCACGAACTTGCTGTCATATACCAATACCAGATCTCCTTGATTGAAGGCTTTCTTCTTTATGTGCCTATCATGATAGGTCTTTTCTTTTTCCTTCTGTACCTATGGTATCTTACAATAAATCGATATTATTATAGTTCTACCAACTACGCAAGCCTCTCTTGAACAACGCCAGTGTCATCCATATCTGTGAATGCTGCAATTCGGAGACTAGGAACCAAATATTCCATAGGGACAATTTCTTCTAGACCATACAACAACTTTGTTAAGCCTTAAATAGTGGCTCATTGCCCCTTAATTGGGGCATATTACATTAGTAATGTTATTTCATTTATGTTGACTTTATTCCATTAGTTGTAATTATACCTCCTAGTCTCCTATATATACCAAGGAGACATTTTCATTTTGAATCATCTGGGAATTGTACATTTGTGTGGGCATGAGGAGGGTTCCCCCTTGAATAGGCTTATTATCTGAATTTCTCTCTTTTTCAAGGCGTTGAGTACTTATTCTGAGGTTTTTCTATGCTATATTGATATTTGGTTCTTAACATATGGTATCAGAGCTCAAGCTCTTGGGGTTTCACTGCTACATTTGAGACACCATGGAATTTTTGCTATAACTCTTTTTCTACAACGTTTCAGAAGGAATGGCTTGGAGGATATTTAGTAGACAGATCAAGGTACGTTGTTTTAAAATTTCATCTCCTGAGGCCTTATACTTTTGGAGATACATCCTGTGTAAGATAGGGTTCTATAATCATCCTGAAATGAGTCATTGTGAAATTTTCATTATAAAAACTTTTCTGTAACATTTTAGACCCTAAACTCCAAAGGATATTCACAAAAATTAGTAAGGTACATGTGGTAAAAATTTCAGCTTCTGGGTCATCTTACATTTGTAGATACACCCTGTGGAAGATAGGGTATCTGACTAGTCCAATTGACTAGTCTCAAGAAGGTGTTCCAGGTAAAACTATCATAAATTCTTTGTAGAGTATCCAAATTGAGTGATACTAGTTGCATTGGATAGTGGACAGTCTGTAGTATTTTGTGTACGAGTTTCAGAATTTAATATCAATTATTTTGTGCGGGGCACGCTATACAAGTGAGATCTCCTGGAAAGGCAAAAAATCATCAAGTTGTGGGGAAGTTACCATAAATTCCATTTGGAAAATCCAATTTTGATCAGACCTGTGGCATTTCAGAGAAGAAATATTAGAGAACTACAAAAAATAAAGTTTCATACACATAAGGGCCGAAACTTTGGAGATACAACATAATAAAGATGGTCTAGCAAAACCACCTCAAAATCGAGGTTCAAAAGTGATACTTGGCCAACATGCCACCCAAAAAGGGAACTTCTACACCAAATAAGCCTCCAAAAATTCCTACTTGGACTCTTGATGAAGGTGAAGAAATGCGTAGGGACATAAATGAATTACAAAATAAGATAGTGACAAAAGATGAACTACAAGGGATGATGGATTCAACTGAAGCTAAATTGGAGGAAATAATGGATACTAAGATGGATGGTTTAAAAAGGGAGATCATGGAAGGAATGGAAAATTTCCTAATAGAGAGGACACTTGAAAGTGAAAATGTGTCCAATGAAATTCATGATGAGGACACAAGGAAGATGAATAAATAATGAAGAAACTCCAACTTTGCGTTGAAGACCAACAACGTTCCTAAGATTGATATGAGGAAGTTTGATGGCAAGGAACCAATCACATGGATACTTCATATGGAGCAATTCTTTGATCTACATAATGTGCCACATACAC
>SNQJ01S0221928.1:0-12095 GCA_010110895.2 Picea sitchensis
CCTTTCTTGGCTTTTGTTGTGAGGGGTTCCCAGGCCCAAATTATTGTGTCTTTTGTTTGAGCTTCTGCTCAATTTTGACGGCATATTGGTAGGCCACGCCCAAGAATGAGATGTCCAAAAATTCCATTTCGATATGGATGTATCTATGAAGAGCGTTGTGATACTTGAGAACCAGATGTCACTCTGAATCTTTGATACCCAACTTGGTGCACAAGGTATGAAAGATATTCGTGAAATCTGGCACTGCTTGGTCTTTTTCTTGCCGCAGTGTGGTCCATTTGGTATACAAGTCGTCATAACTTCCAACAGGGTAGTATTGTTCCTTAATATCATCCTTGAAGGAATCCCAGGTGGCTATGACTATAAATAATGAGGGTTCCTCTATTTCCTTTTGCTCACGGAAAGTTTCCCACCAATCTTTGACATGGGGAATGGCTTTAAGGAGCGCAAAAGTAATCTTTTCTCTATTCAAAAAGTTATGGATAGAAAAATACCCTTCTAGTAGATTCAACCACTTGTCTATAGCATATGCATCTATCTGACCTTCAAATATAGGAATATTGAAGTTTATTTGTACCTTGAAGGGGGTGGCGCCTCCGCTCGAAGAAGATGGGTCGCCTGTTGGTAGCCGCCGAAGGATTTGCGCTAAACTATCCATCATCTCATTCCTTTGTTGCGTGAGGGCTTCCTCAATCAATAGTTTGAAAGGATCTCCTATCCCTTCATATTTATTTTCTCCTGCCATGAGAGGTTGCTTGGGTGTGCGAGAGCTTTTTTCCTCAAGATAAATAAGCTCGAGACCCAACTCTTTGTACTCCGACCTCGTTGGGAACATGCATTAAGACGACAAGGAGAAGACCGCTTTGATACCACTGATCCAAATTTTATGAGCAGAATGAAATGACTACAGATTATTAACAAGTGCTTAACAAAAAATAACATAGATACAGTAAAACTTGTTTTCTATTCAATAAGGAAATAAGCTGAAACTATAAAATGTAGTAGAAACAAGCTTGTTGGAATGGTGGTGGCTTATCTCTGAGAAGAGATGTGATGGTTAAGCTCATTTGCAAGAAGATGATTACAATGAGGCTCTGAAGGCCTCTTTACAATAAACAAGAATTCCAAAATCCCTAGACATCCAAAAACCTAACCCTAGGAGATCAAACGCCAAAAGTCATGTGGGCCTCATTTAGGTAAGTTAGTACATCAACTTCTCGGGGTCGTAACTTTTGCATACGATCTCCGTTTTAGGCATATTATAGCCCGTTGGAAAGGTATCATCAAGGAGATTCATTTTGGATGCTCAACCATGATTTTTATTATCATTGAGAATATCGATCCCAAAAAACCTTGATTTAGGCCCTCAAAATGGCCCCAGAAGTTAAAATTGTTAAAAATAGTAAATTGCCAAAATTGTCAGAAAACTGTTTTGAGCCAGTTGGAAAAGGTGGGTGGCCATCGATATCCACCTGGATCAGGTGACGTGGACCTACCCTAGCCTACCACATGTCACTTACTTTATACCTTTGACAAGCCATTAGAACCAATTGTGACCTGGAATGTGTTGCTTGTCGGTGGGGCCACATGTTACCACCATAATGGAATTACAACAGAAGCTAAGGAAACCATTGAGTTCAGAAATTCGTTGTTTCAAGGAAACGTTAGAATAAGTTGTGAAATTTTTCAAAGTCTGAAGCGTCGGAGCGTCGGAGCTCCGAAGAGACAATGGTTGAGTACTTCGTTGGTTTGGCATTCGAGGAAAACACAGAGTGATGAGGTAGAAACCTCTGGAGTCCCGAAGTTCTGAAGTCAAGAAGCAAGGGAATGAAGTGTGATGAAGGTGAAACCCCCGAAGATTTGAAGAGCAGAGTAAATCCTCACCATTTATCGGGAGAGGACATGTGGCAATATATCCCATAGTCTAGAGACTTGGCACTCTGGAGGATTCAAGGCATAAGTAGTTGAGGTCAAGGACTCCTGAAGGCCCAAAGGCTGGAGTCCATCTCAGCCATTGATTATAGTAGATACGTGGCACCAGATCCCAAGGTCTAGAGACTTGGTACTCCGGAGGAATTGAGTTGCAGGTTGCTTTGAGTCGAGAACTCCCAAAGGCCAAAGTTAATCTCGATTGTTGATCGTGAGATGATACATGGAGGAAGGAGAGGATCTTTGATAATTCAACACTCTGGGAGATCTATGGAGAGGTGCTTTGGAAAGCCTAGAAGCCTGGAGTTGCGGAGAAAATTCTAGTCATTGATTGGGATAGGATACATGGCAGCAAATCCTATAGTCTGGAGGCTTGGCACTCCAGAAGGATTGAGAGTGTGGAAAGTCTGGAACTCCTGAATCCCAGAGTCCCAGAGTTGATCGTGATTGTTGGTTAGTGAGAAGGCACAGTCCATTGATTTGTTGTTTGTGAGTTCATTGGTCCAGCATTCTAACGGATCTGTGGAGAAACACTTCAAAAAATCCTGAGGCTCAGAGTCCCATAATGGATCTCAGTCATTGGATGTTGGGAAGCCATGGACCGTCGATCCACCATTCTTCACGATTTTTCCAATTCGACGCTCTGGGGGATTGGAAGTTTGGAGTTGAGAGAACCTCTAAATTTTCAAAGCCCCTAATTCCCAAGGCTCTGGATAAGTGCTTATCTGCTACCACTTGGTCACATGAGATTGGGGGCCAAATAAAAAGGGGCTAGCGCCCAAAAATGGTGTTAAAAAAAAGAAAAAAGGGGTTAGGAAGAAAGCTTGTGGGTTTCATCTGGTTCAAACCTGCTTCAAAAGAGGTATCAAAGACCTATGAACCTTATTATAGGATCCAACAAGGGTCCAAGAGCCAATTTGGCTCTGAGAAAGGAGAATAGTTGTACAAATATTACATCACATAAAGGACAATTTTCAATTGTCCATAACTTTATGCTCAGGACTCAGAATTGAGCAAGGAAGTAGTCAATGAAAAGGTCTTGGAAAGGGGATTCTAGGTATTCCATCATAATTAAGGATTGAGCAGTTTAGATCACATCAAGTCGGAAAGAATATTGTTGGTGACCATAAAAGGGAAATTGTGCCTATGTTACCAAAATGGTATATCGTGGTTCTAGCTAACAAATTTTGTTGTATGCATGTTTTTTGGGATGTAATGGTTACATTTAAAACATAAAAAGTACTAGATATGTCTACAGACAGAAGGAAGAAGGACATAGATAGTTCTTCATTTTGCATTTGAGATCTTTAAGAATTTATTGGATCAGATGTTGGGTTCAATAACAACCTGGAAAACCCGAATGCAATTATGGTTTGGGGAGGACTTGTTCTATATAGATTGATATATCAGAATGATAGTATTTTGATAAATAAAGATGAAATGTATGCATGGATAGAGTGACAACATCTCCAAAGATCAGTCCTACAGTTTGGAGATAACACCTCCATTTTTTCTATCAGAATGTGCAGTGGAAGCATGGTATGAAGCTCATCAAATATGGCATGACAGAAGTTGAATATGCATGTCAGATTGAATTCAGAGGGGTCAAGACAGGAGAAATTAATAGTCATCAAGAAAATCCCAATGTTGATATGATCAGATAAGGAAATGCTAAATCAAATACCTCAAGAAAGAAATTGGTGTTAGATGACCAAGGTTACTCAGAGAACATGACTGAAAATATAATTGGGTCATGTAGGAGTTAGATAAGAGGAATCCAAGTAATAATGGAATGTTGAAAGTTAATATCGGCATAATATATGGTTGCAAGTATGCAAAGTTGACTAGGAAAGATTCATAGATGGAGTCAAGTCCATGAACATGCTAAGATAATGGAAGAAGAAATCATGAGGTAGATATCAAGCTAATAGGAATGCAGGACAACACTCCAGGAGGGACATCAAAAATAGTAGAGGATTGTTGATACATTCCAAAAGTATTGAATATATTTCTACAATAGCATGGAGATGTCAAAGTCAAGAATGACTTCAAAAAGAAATGAATCTCTATAGAGAATCAATA
The DNA here is from genome assembly GCA_010110895.2 of Picea sitchensis. Lineage (NCBI taxonomy): Eukaryota > Viridiplantae > Streptophyta > Pinopsida > Pinales > Pinaceae > Picea > Picea sitchensis. The sequence continues at coordinate 4,012 of SNQJ01S0221928.1, forward strand.
AGGAACCATGAAGAAGAAAATGGTTCTATGGATGGTTTTGAATGAAAAGGAGATGGTGTCTGACAAGAATCCATCTTAAGTGGCATAGAGACGTGAGTGACATCCCTAGAGGTTGGAGGTATCACTTGAAATTACGATGGTAAATTAAAAGCAGAAATATTTACTTCCAATTAATTCTATGCAACTAGCAAAAGAGGCATATGTGCATCTTTACAGTATGTTATAGATTGGCTATGCAAGTCAAGTTTGAGGCTAGTTGGAAAAAGAAGAGAAGGGTACAAGAAAATTAAAGTACTAAAGTATTCAGTCAAGAAAGGGTTGAAGTAGTTCAGTCTCAAAAGTAAACTATAAGACAACATGATTGGAATTATAATTCATCCAAGTATGAGTTGGGATAGATGGATCCAGGAAATAAATAAAAGTTGAACGTTAATATCAGCTTAGCATTTGGATAGAAAAACAAAGGAAGCCAAGAGTGATTTGGCTAGAAAGTGCTCTAGTAAAAAATAATCATGTACATTGATTACAGTGAGAGCACAGGAATATTCAGGAATTCAGGAAGAATTGAAGACTTCTTGGATCAACAAGGAAAATGGATACAAGAAGAAAGAGGTTGTTGTGATTACTATAGCAGCAAGTATGTTATGGCTTGTTGGGACAGCCATAAAGAGAGAATGTTTGCATGTTTGCAAGTGTTGTTGATGTTGTTGCTGCATATGGAAGGAAGCAATAGAAAGATGGAATGTTGATTATAAGACTGATAAAAGAGGCATGAAAGCTTCTACTGTCATCAACTAATCATGTAGCATCAAATTTATTTAATGGCATCTATGCATGTAAGTATTTCTTTGGAAATTACGTTGCATAATTGTCGAAGGGGAATTTAGGAGAGAATTTCCCCAAATTGAATTTTATAATACACAATATGGTATTGTTTAAGTGCATTAACACGAATAAGATACCACTAGGTGTGGTAAAGGCTAGAGGCATGTTATAGTTATTAAAGCTTCTTAGGTTTTGAATGCACACACTAACATAATAACATGTCATGTTAATTTGGTTATGAGGTAATAACCAAAGCAATAAAAGATAAGAATTATTATAGGAATGGATAACAATCATGTTAGTAATATATGAGACTATGACATGGTTGGATATGGCAAAGTATGGATATGGAAAGGTTATATACCACACAAATACCAAAAGCTTCTTACCTTTAAATAATGCTTGGACTGCAACCTTTTTGCTAACACTAGTGCACACCGCAGACTTATATTCTTGGTGTAGTGTTCAGGTCGAAAAGGAAGGCATCCAAATAATTGAGAAGACAATGGGAAGTGTGTGGAGAATGTGTCAAGACATTGGTTGGATTTCCAATTTATGGATGGTGAGATACATAACTTAGATAAAGAGCATTTTGAACAATCAATGCAAAAGTGCATTGAGAGTTGCACTCATACATGATAGAATTGTATACTTAAATGCATTTTTTGAATGTGTTTTGTGAGTGCGTGCATATATATTATTGCATGGACATAATTATACTAACGACTGAAATTTTGTTAACTCATGGAGTTGAGAACATTTCAGGAGTTGTTAGACATTGCAATAGTAAAGTTGCAAGTCAAGTAGTCACATGAGCATTGACTACAAGAAAATTTATGTTCAGAAAAAAGAAGTAATGAACTTACTAATATTAATTATGAATAGGCGTGTGCATAGAATGATAACTCATTCTATCTAATAAATTGTTTTGAACTTGCGATTGAATTGTTAGTTATAGACAATTCTAAGAACACTTCATAATGTTTTTGTACATATTGCAATGAGAGTATGATGTACATGAAATGCTAACAATTTGTTGGTTGAATGCAAAAAAGAAGCATTGCAGGAAAAATGATATTCAACATGGTGTTTGTTGAAATCCAGAAGGAAGACTGCATCCTATTATTGCAACAACAATGAAAAATTATGAAATTGAATTTCCTATTTTGGGGAAAAGTTGAAGTACTTATGAAATAAGTTTGAGTTCTAAATGAATTATTTTATGTTCTCTCATGATAACTGCATGTGTGTGATGCAGATGAGATAATATTGATTAAAGTTGGAATGTTGGGAAATAACTACTATTGTTGAGGACATTAAAGCCCTATAATTATAGAACCTTGGTCGGGTTCTAGTAATGGTTTAGCACTCTCCTTGTGTGTGAAATCCTTGGCAAGATGGATCGTTGAAGGACTACATAGCAGTGAATGGATGTTTGGGCCTGGAAGGGTGAGTGCAACAAGGATCAGACAACTCAAGGATGTTTATGGCATGGTAGCTTCCATAAAGAGGGTGGGTCAAATGGAACAATGAGATGAATTATTTCTAGAAGCATCTCTATAGAATAGAGAAATTGACTTCCAGCTGCAGTATGAATACTAGAATTGGTGTTGGAAAGTAGAGCACCCGATGGATAACAAGCTTCCAATAGCTAAAGCTTGGAGCTTTTTGAAGAATTTGAATTGTACATGTATAAACAAGTTTCACTGAGGATAGTGCAAAAATAAGGAGAGGGGATTGTGATATCCCAAGACCGTCCCCAGTTGTAATTGTAAATGTAACATGTTTTATAGGCTGGTGAGCCAAGTGATTATAAGCTAGGAGGATTATGTGATGATTAGGCCAGAGAACCTATTTTTGTATATGTAAACACTCATATCATTAATATAAATACATCATTGTGTGTAGACCAAGCACTATAAAAGAGAATGGGGGACTAAGATCCACTAGGTAGGGAAAGGGAAGGGGCTAAGAGGCTAGGAAAAAGGACTAAGCTTTAGGGCTTATCTCTAAGGGAATAATATTATATTATCATTTCCTAAAAACTAAGGTTTGGGAAATAACCTATGTTATCCTAAGTTCTTGTGGGAAGGGAACAAATTATATGTGGAACTCATGAAACCTCATGAGGACAAACGTCTGATTTGGTACATGCAGTTATATTTGGAAAACTCATCATTCTTGGGGGTTTCTCTGCCATTCTTTCGAGGCTTCCCATGCACTCACGTACTGAGCCATGACCTCCATTATTGACCTCTGAGCATGCACACACCTCTGGAACCCGCAGTTATACTTGAGTTATCCTGTGTATTTCGTGTGAAGCCTGACGCACCTGTATTTTCCTGAGCTTGTGTTGTGTCTTAACGGTTGGATGTTGTTGCCAACGCAGTTCATGGATTGAGCATGGATTGTTTCCATCTTCTGTATCCTTACCTGTTTTTGGTTGCTACCTTCACCTAAGCCTGTTGTTGGTTTACTAGGAGCGGGAGTGAAGAGGTGGGTTGTCAAGCCCGTGGAATGAAGAGGCAAGTTGTCAAGCCTGTGAGCAACTCTCTCCATGTGAGGGAGTTTGCTGGAAAGAAGAAGCAGGTTATCAGGCATGTGAGCAAATATCTCCAGGTGAGAGAGGTTTTTGGAGAAGTTATTTCTCCTGGAGTGAGCCCAACAAAAGCTATAGTGCTCTGAGAATTCATGTCCAACCTGTTGTTGAAGCCTTGAAAGGGAAGTGGGGCAGCCGAGGGACTATTGAGCAAAGAAGGGGCACACTTCTTGGGGTGGGATAGGCATGTGGGGAATGAGAGGTTTTAGTATGTGTGTATAAGTTGGCTCCTGGGAGGGAATCCTTCTTGATTGACTGTGTAGTAGCCAATTGTCTCAATGTAGCCTAGGAATCCCTTTACCCGGCTGGAGTTTAGTCCCATCTCGAGGGTGACCCACTGCCAAGAGTGATGAGTAGTGTGGTATATGGTTGGGAGGTTCGTGGAAGGTCTACACACAGTTGGCGATCTTCTAAAAAAGAAAAGTACCATTTCTATGTTCATTTACATGTTGTGTATTTGTGCATGTCTAATATTTATAAGTATTGCCTATATATGTTGTATGTGTAGGCTTATTGTTATTTCCGCATTAATTTGTATATTAGCATAATGTAATTGTCTGTTAAGTATATTTGTAAGATGTTCTGCATGAGTTTCTGTGTGCCATAGCCCATCAGGTTTATGGCTGGGTATGTTACATTTTAGTTATCATAAGCTCAGTAAATGTGTTTTAGAGTAGCATGGCCTAGCTTGGGTGGTTGGGGATGCTACAAATTGGTATCAGAGCTTGAAAAGAGAAGAATTGTGGTAGTAGGCCTCAGCTTGGGTGGCTGGATATGCTAAAGTAATAAATATAATTTTAGATTTTTTAGATGGTTTGATCCCATAGTTTTATACCCGTTGCAATCTAAATTAAATCTAATCATAGTTAAGGGATTAGAGTTATTACCTAATCCTTGTTAGTGAATGAAGATTAAATGATGATGCAAAATACCTAAATATTATAATGGGAATGGTTAAGTTGATATAATGAGATATAGAGGTGTAACTATGAGTTAAGTTGGTTTTCTAGGTTAAGGTCTTCTTGGGTGTGTATGACACTATGTGTGAATGTGTTGTTGTTTTTTCCTATTTTAGATTTGAGCTAAAATAAAGTGTGTCTTCCTTGGATGTATGGAAACAAGTTAACGACCCAAGGCCCAAAGGTTGGAAAGTGTGAAAATTTTCCCTCTTATGAACTACCGACGAGTTATTTTGTAAGGTACCAGATATATTATAATAGCAGAAAAAACAGAAATACTGCAGAGAATAACATCGGAACAACACAGTATATGAAAACACGACACCAAACTAATACCTTTATTGATAGGAAACAATGTTCACTTTCCCCTTCAAGGGGGAAACCTCCAGCAAAGCAACGCTCTATTACAATAATTCTCAAGACAAAAACTTATCATGCCTCCTACTCTTATTTATACCAATTCTATCTTCTAAAGAACCTTCTAGTGGAAGATCTTTCTAGAAGCGGAAGCTTCTATTAGGTCTTCTTACATTAACTTGTTCTCATTTATTAAATAGGCCTTATAAACTAATGTATGCCTTTATTACATGGAAAATATATTATTCTACCTACATGCGGGGTTAGGGAGGTTAGGTCCCTGATGTAATGCCCTTGTTTCCCCCAGCTTGTATATATAACTATAACCTGCTAAAAGACTATGGGCAGACAGATTATGTGTGGATGTTGGAATTGATGAACCTTTTGTTGTAGAAGGTAATGTATATATTTCTATTACTAAATAAAATGGAAGTTGTTACATAACTGTTGAAGGGGTTGCTAAGGTAGATCATGATGCATGAGAGAGATGGTGAGGGGAACCAATAAGGGTTGAAATGACCCCTACCAGACCAGTACTCCGTTAGATTGAAATTGTTCATACCCATAACAATCCTCTAACCCATGGAATTTAATTACTAGTCGAGCTGGTGATTGGGAAGTCTTCCTCACGAGTTAATGAGTATATGGGCAGAGTACCCATCTGGAAACATCATGATCTAACACACAAAATGGAAAAATGGACCCACAAAATATTATAGAGGAAGGCAAGAAAAGGAAGGAAAAATCATGGGCAAAGGAGAGGATGTAAGAGGAATGGGTTTGGTGACCATTTCTGAAGAGGGAGAGCATGTGAAGCTCTATGGTTTTGAAGAGAACAAAGAAACAAATCTATTTCTGGGTACAGGAATCTCTGGGCAACGTTTTTCTAATCAAGCTAATAAACAGAGCTGCAAAAACATGGAGTGATTGAGTGAACAATCACAGCAACCTCCCTTGCTTTGTGGATAGAAAAATAATCTGCCAAAATTCATGTGGGAGGAGGAGAGTGACTTTCATCCCTGGTTGTTGCTTAATAGAAGGAACAATCACTCTCAGGGTATCATGATCTAGCTAGGGGGTGGCCAGTGGTAAATCCTTCCAGGAGTTTTTGTGCCTACGGTTGGGTGGAAAAGGGCACCCCTTCCAACAACTGCAACACTATCTAGTTGCATCACTATCTGGTTTCTAGATAAGTATATAATGTTAAATATCTATAGTGTTGAGTTCAAAGAAAATTATAGACTGTGTTTTAGAGCTACATAAGTTTAATTTCCGAGAAAATTGGCTTGAGAAATTTAGGTAAATGAAGAGAATGTTTTAGCTAAATCTCATTTGATTTACTTCCTTATCTCTTGATTATTTGTGTGTTAAAATAATATTTATGGGAGTGAATGTTGTGGTTGACTGTGTTGCACAGTTTAATGCATGCATTGGCAATGGTGAATGAACGGTAAAAAAATCTCTATAAAGCATCTGAAAAGAGAGAGAGATTTGTTTATGCATATTAGTGTTCTAATTTAGTTATCCTCAAGCCTTATTACTGAAAACTTATAGTATATCACATCTGGGTTTGGACTTTAGGGAAACAACCCAAATGATTAAAAATGAAAAAGTCATTATAAATAGGTAGTAAGGGGGTTGTGGAGAGTATATTATAATTGCTTTCTAGTCTAATTGGTTTGACTTTCAATTAATTGTTTTACATAGCGGTTATGGCACGGAAAAACCATACCAACCTACGGTTTACAAGTGTTTACCACCCCCTTCCCTGTGGTTAGGCCTTATCTTTTTTCCAGTTCCCTGACTATTTTTTCTCTCATTTATTTCCCTTTGCAGTCTTTTTTCCGGTGGTTTCTCATCGTCTCTCTCACAATGGAAGCCTCCTTCCCGCAAACCGTGTTGGTTTCTCACGCCAACCTAGAGCTGGCCCTATTGGATGCAATGATAACTGAGGAGATAACAGGTGGATGTCTTACTGCACACCTAGCAGGTGTGGGGGAAGTTCCTCTCCTTATTTTACTCCTACGATCGAACTGGGGCTTTCATCCTAGAATCCTCTGATCGATGGTATCATTTTCGAAGACTTCACTGAACCCTGGTTTACGGGTCTGAGCAACACTATAGGTGGATCTTTACCCTCTCTTAGTCTACACTAGGCCTTGGATCTAGATTGGTTCAACCAAGCTGAAGGGGGTCTTATAATTTCCTCGCCCATGTCTCCTCACGCTGGTCTTAGCTCTGCTGATGGTTCAAAAGGTTTCTCGGGTCTTCCAGATTTTCTCACAAAACAAGGCCTAGGGTTTTCTCCTACCTTTCCTACCAACAAGGGTTTTATCTCAGCCCTATTAGAGGTTGAAGAACATAGAGGATGTGACTAGCCCCCCTTATCCAAAGAACACTCTAAGGAGCCTCCTCTTTTCTCCGGTGGTAGGATGGTCCTTGGTGGCCCTTGATCAAAGGCAGAAGGAACCAGGTTACAAAGGAAAAACCTAAAATCTAAAGGAAGGATTGGGAACCTGGCCCTCTAAGAAGAAGTAGAGATTAGCCAGGTAACCCACATGGAAAATAAAACATTGGTAGGATGTGTCAGTGATAGAACCTTTGCAGTCAAAACTATCCTCAATTGGATGCATACTGTTTGGAAGGATCACCTTGGATATCTTTCGTAGCTTGTTGAGTTGAACAAGAACTGGTATGCTTTTACCTTCCAAAACTCAGAGCATTCCAAGTGGGCGTTAGGCAATCCTTGGAGCATAAACAACTCTCCTCTCCTTCTCAAACCCTGGAGTCTGCTCTTTGATGCTAGTACAAAATGTATGGACCAAATTCTGGTTTGGGTAAGACTTCTTGAGCTTCCCTTCCATCTCTAGACCTTCAAACACTTCAAATCTATCATAAACTTCTTAGGCAACTTCTTGGATGCGGATATGACCTTTGAAAAATCAAAACAAAGGAAGGTGGGAAGAATTTTGGTCAATTTAAACATCAGGGAAGGTCTTGGTGAAGAGTTTGATCTCGGTTGGGGAGGTTACACCTACAATCAGAAATTGGATTACGAAAATATCCCTTTCAGGTGCAGGAGATGCCATCAATATGGATATCTGATAAAAAGATGTAAGCTTCAAGTCAGAACCAGAGAATCAGTATACAGTTTGGGCAAAGGGAATTCACAAAATGTAGCTCTTGTTGTGCCTTCCTCCACCGACTCTCAGAAGGAACAAGGATGTCATATAGATTTACTACCGGAAGCCCCAACTTTGGAGTTCATCGACCACTATTCAAGACTTGCTTCTTTTACAAGACTAGAAGCTCAGAGCCCTGCCAAGGCTACATCGTCTTTACTT
>SNQJ01S0221930.1:0-14997 GCA_010110895.2 Picea sitchensis
CTGAAAATCCCTGAAATGTATATACATTTTAGGTGGTAACACATAGAACCCTCTAGGATGGAAGTAATAATGGATCTGCCCCTTGAGATGGGTTATCCATTGCTTTACAAGCCAATTTTTTATGGTTTTGGGGTTTGTCCGACTCCATACCCTTGTAAATTTGCCAATCAAACCCCATTTTGCAAATACTAGTACTTTTTTCATGGGTGCTGCAGAGGAAACTGCCAGACTTGGGATCTGATCCAGTTTTTTAACAAATCTCTGAGCAGGGTCAGCTTTTGAGTTCTTTCTTTTCTTGCATGTTAGCGCTGCTAGCGCTTTGAAGGCCGTTGTTGCTGCTGCAAACTCTGATGAGATTGTGAGACCCGAGAGTGATCTGTTCGAGGGAGATCATCCCCCCTCCCAAGGAGGCCATGAGGGTGAAAATCAAATGGAAAGAACCCTAGCAGAGATACATGGCAGAGTGCATCTAACTCGCATTGCTCTGCATACTTTATTTATGAAGAATAGCTACTGTGTCATTTCTTTAATGGATTTTGTTTGCTTTCCTTTTCCTGTATAAGTTTACTTCCAAATCCGAAAAACTTGACAAAGTTTCTTAGCTGTTATTCATGTATACGTTTAAATCATGAAAATATTCGTGCTTTTATCTGGTTATATTTGAGGTTAAACTTTAAAGCCCTGACTGTGACTATGCTGCAACTTTTTGTGGTTACTCTCAGGTGTTGATCAGATTACCAGCTTTGTTTTGGGGGCTGGCATTGACTGAAAAGGTAGATTGTATGACAGGGCCATCTATCGAGGAAAGCCTTATTGCGACAGGGTTTCAAAGTTTTATAAATATGGTCAGTTATAAGGCTTTGCATTTGTTTGCTTTGTTCATTTCTGATGATTCTACCTGAAAAATTGACATTGCATCTGTCATGTAAATTGTTGGATTGGCAATCATGAAAGCATCCTCTTTCTAATATTGTTTGCAAATGACTAAATCATCCTTTTCCTTGATCTTAATTTCAAAGGCTATTGAGTGTCTGCTACTGGCATTCAGGGCGCTCTATTTGATTCTGTTGTTTGCACCATCCATAGTAATTGGGACAGTTGCAGAGGAAGCAAACATACATGTTCGCTCTCTTTGGTTGGGTCTCCTTTTGAGAACAGTTGAACATGCAGGCATGCAATCTTTGACCCTATGTAGTACGTGCTTCCTTTAGTCAATGGTTTTCTGTTGCTTGCTTAGGGTTCTGTTATATGTTTGTTGATTTTCTTACCAGTTTCTAGATCTTTGCTTTGTATTCTTTTTCCAGGCTCAAGTTTTGTTTGGCAATTTTGTAGGTCCAGCTTTTATTAAGTGGGGACAGTGGGCAGCAACTCGCCCAGATATCTTTCCACCAGACATATGCAGTGAACTTGCCAAGCTACATTTCAAGGTAGTCTTGTAACTTGAAATCCACAAGCTCCCTTATGCTGAATGCTTCATTTTGATGTGAATTATCTGCTCCAAATTACTTGTAAAAGTTACTTATAGAGGATTCTTCTGATGTAACTTGGCTTCCTTATAAGTTATTGAAAGAAAATACTAGTAGATTTTAGAATTACCTTATGTTGATAGTCACACAGTTTAGTACTTTATTATATTACTATGCCGATTTTTTACAGGCCCCGGCACACAGTTTTCTGGAGACAAGGGACATTGTAAGTAAGGCTTTCAGGTTGCCAATTGAAGAAATATTTGAAGAGTTTTCGGATAAACCAGTGGCATCTGGTAGCATTGCACAGGTATACCTTGTTAAGTTTTTGCAACATGAGATTACTACTCCTGAACCTTCAGCAAAAACAATCTATTTCTAAATTTATGAAGACATATTTTGTTTTCTTTCTTACTTCAGGTTCATCGGGCAGTACTTAAGCAGAAACTGTCTCCAGAAGGGAAACCTATCACAGTAGCGGTTAAGGTAAGAAATGGATATGTGGCCTGATAGCTTTGCCAGATTTTTATGTTGTTTATATGTATTAAACAAGAGAGGGTCTGAAATTTGAATGATTTGCAAGACTTTATTTTGGTTTAAAATCCTACTTATGTTTTGGATTATTCCTGTATGTTTTATCCATGGATATATAGTAGTAGTATTTGTTAAGTGTGTATGTATATTTCTTTTCACTGTAGGTGCGCCATCCTCATGTAAGCAAAATAATCCAAAGGGATTTCACAATAATAAAATATTTCGCAAAGGCTTCAACGTTGATGCCTGGTCTGAAACATTTGCAACTTGACAAGAGTGTGCACCACTTTGCAAGTTTCATGACAAAGCAGGTACCTTCTAGTCACGGATATTTGTAAAAACGTGTCCCATGATGAGAACAAGGTTGGATGATTTTTTCTAATTCCTAAATTTTGGAATATGTGATAGGGATAAAAGAGAAGGCTAAAAAATGGTCTCTACTTATTTTTGGAGGATGCAGCTTGGTTGTAATACACTGATTTTGGCATGTGAATAAAATGGGGAAAATATAACACTTTTTATAAACAACCAAGAAAACTAAATTTTCAAAAGTGGGAGATTATGTGCAAATGTTGTATTAACTGTGGTAGGAACACATGATGATGTAAATAATTTTATATTGCTCATCTGTTTTTGGGGAGGAGTGTTGAATACCTTGTATTTTTGAAATAACCCATCAATTAAAGATCGGTGGTTGGATTGCACTTGGACAATGATAGATTTGATATTAATGTGGCTAAACAGTGGGTTTGTGAGAGGACATGCATAGTGGGCTATGGATATCGGATCTCAAGGCAGATTGCCTTCTATCATAAACCATATTAAATTAGTAGGAAAGGTATTAAATAAAGCTCATTCCTTCTTATTACGACTTCACTGTTACGGACTTGTTCTATGCACGGACCACAAGTGAAAAAAAGGAGGAAGAGTTATAGCATTAGTGTGTATGCAGGCCTACTCGACAATTGTGGGTATATGATAATCAAGTCCAATGCTGTTTGTATGCTGGATCACCTCGATGATCAAACAAATGTTCCATGGAATCCCTTCTCCAAGTGTCAATGCCATATGGTCATAAAATCTTCTATATCGAAGAAGATGACTCACAATTGATTCCACCCCTTTAGAATATAGATATAGAAACAAGACTACCATCCCTAGTGGTACACCTCATATTGTATGATGTTCCCCATCATGATTTTTGTTCACATTGATGGGGTTTTCTGCTTGTAGTGCCCCTTCCTCAGTTATATAGGATTTTTTTTTGTTAAATCTACTATATTGTCTCTTCGTTCTGGAGTTTGTTACAATGACAATTCATGGTTATTACTGTTGGAATAATTTCTCAAACAGTTCTAGCTCGTCATAGAGTAATTCAGCATACATAAACATATAGAAAATGCCCACAATATATGCAAAACAGCAGAGATGGGAAAACAACAAAATATGGACTTAAACTGACTGTTATGTAAAGCTGATCTTGGCTGTTACATTCATAAGCTAAAATCACTAGTTGCTTCAGATTTTACAACAGCAAACATTTAAACACTTCCTTACCTGTATCGGAGATGAATATACAGTGGTGAGTAAGATAAAACAGACCTGTGAGTATGTGATGCACTTGCAGTCAGAAGAAGATAAGAAAATTGCAGTCCAAGTATAGGGCTCGACCAGGTTAGCAGCTATACAAATCTCATGAAAGAAGCGACCTCCAACAAGAGAAAATACTGCCCAGAAAATGAATGGCGCCCTTCCAGCACTTGGCCCTTTAAATATGTGATTTCCCACACTGATGTATTGACCAGCAAGAGAGTTATACCACAGCTGAGTTGAAAGACTCGACCCCTGGAATGTATAATGCGTTCAGCAAGTGTTTCACTCCCCTCCAAGTTGGGTAAATGATTCCCACACTCAGGAAACCACTCACAATCTCAGCTCGACTTCTTCCCACTGAAAATCTCTCTCCTTCAAATGGATTCGACCCAACACCAAATAAACTCAGCCATTAACAAGTTAATACAGCCATTGAAAGAAATCTCAGCAATCTACTATGTAAACTTACTACCAAAGAAGAAGAAATATGTGCCCACGCTGAAGAACAATGAAGAAATCAGAAATGATCTCTTCCCAAAGTGACTAACTAGGGTGGATGGTCTCACCACCGAAGCCAATCCCTGAAAATTTCTCCTAGGGTTTCCATCCCAAGAGTTCCAAAGCCACAATGAGCTCTCTCAATGAGAAATTAGAATTGCCAACTGCATGAATGAGGGAGGGCGCCCCCTTTTTATTCATTAGCTGACTCTTTTGCAACCTTTTTACCCTTTAATCAAGATTCAATTTAAGTGATGTTTCACACTCCTCTATAGTCACTTAGGCGCTTTTTCCCTTTTCGCTGAATGTTCCCTTTTTAATTTAATTAATTCCTGCTCCTGTGACATATAAAAAAATAATTAATCCCCTTTCTTTATTTCCCTGACCATGGCCAACGGGAACTGCTTAGGCCATTACGTCAATTTTTCCTAGAGGACTCATTTGGAAAGGGACATTACAGTCCTCCCTTCCCGAGATTGCTTGTCCTCAAGCAATTGCAAATTCAGATGCTGCAAGATTTGATCATTTTCCCACGTGGCATCTTCTGCTGGCAAGTCTCGCCATCTAATGAGGTATTCCCTGATCACCCTGTTATGCAATCTCCTTTCTCGAACCTCCAATACCTCCTCAGGGACCAATACTAGTTGCCCCTCCTCATCCAGTGGAGGTAGCTCTGCCGAAGTGGTGACCTATTGCGCCAAGGACTTTTTGAGGCATGAGACGTGAAACACATTATGGATTTTGTTTCCCTTCGACAACTCCAATTCGTAAGCGACTTCACCAATTCTCCGAGCTATCCTATAAGGCCCATAGAAATGTGGCTTAAGTTTCTCTGCACTACTCTTCTTCAGTGAAGACTGTCTGTATGGCTGTAGCCTCAAGAAAACCAAGTCTCCCACCTCGAAAGTGCGTTCGACCCTGTGCCTGTCTGCATATAGCTTCTGCTGATTTTGGGCTGTCTGTAGGTTGTCCTTGAGAGCTCTGAGTATGTCCTTGCTCTTGTGGATCCAATTCTTAGCTTTGGGAGCCCTACTGTCCCCAAATGCCAAGTCAATAAAGGAAGGAGCATCGTACCCATACAATGCTCGGAATGGTGTCATGCCAATGGACATGTGATGAGTGGTGTTGTAACAGTGCTCACCCAGGTGCACCGTGCAACCACTTCATCCATGCTTTCTGCTGCCTTGACACATACTTACGTAGATATCCCTCAAGCCATTTGTTCACAATCTCTGTTTGGCCGTTAGTTTGAGAGTGGTAACTAGTGTTGGGGGTCAAATCTGTGCCAGCCAATCTGAACAGCTCCTGCCAAAAAGCACTGAGGAACCTGCTGTCCATGTCACTGACAATATATTTTAGCAGCCCATGAAGTCTGAATACCTCTTTGAAGAATAACTCCGTTGCTTGTGTTGCCTTATACTCTGAGGATATGGAAAAGGAGTGTGCAAATTTGGTCAATTGATCGACCACTACATAGATACAATCTTTGACCTGGACCTTTGGCAACCCTGTGATAAAGTCCATGGATATACTCTCCCATTTCTGCTCTGGAATGGGCAACGACTGTAATAACCTTGCAGGATGGGTCTGCTCTGACTTATTCTGCTGACAAGTCACACACTCCCTCACGTGCTTCAGCACATCATCTTTGAGGCCCTTCCACGTGAACCTCTCCTTGATTTTCCTGTAGGTTTTTAAATACCTCGGGTGTCCTGCCAATGGTGTAGCATGCATAGTCTCCATGATCTTTTCCTTTAGTGTGAACTCTGGAACTAGATATACATGGTCCTTGTAGTAGATGATGTCATCCACCACCTTATACCTGTCATCCTGTGCATTTTGGTCCATCACTTCACAAGCAAACTTGTTCTTGGAATATTCCACCACTAGATGGGATTCCAATCAGTTGAAATCTTTGTGGGCAAACACATCTTTGGCCTTCTGGAAAGAGCATCGACTACTGCATTTGTCTTCCCTTTGACATATTCGATGTCAAAGTCATAGGCCTGCAATTTGCTAACCCACTTCTGTTGCCTTTCGTTCAAGTCCTTTTCCCCCATGAAGTGTCTCAAGCTGTTATGGTCTGTTTTAACCACGAATTTTCCACCTACCAAATATTGTCGAAACTTCGCCAAGGCATGCATGATGGCGAGCATCTCTTTGTCATAGATGGAATAAAGTTTCTCCCTCTCCGAGAGATTCCTTCTCTCGTATGCAATCAAATGCCTCTGCTGCATCAAAACTGTTCCTATCCCTTCACCGGATGCATCGCACTCAAGTACAAAGGGCCGAGTGAAGTCAGGAAGTGCTAAAACTGGACAGGTGCTCATCACTTCCTTCATGCAGTCAAATATCTTCCGAGCTTATTCGGTCCATATGAATGTTCCTTTCTTTGTGAGGTCTGTGAGTGGTGCAACCTGAAAATTTTCTGATGTACTAAAGGCTGCCCAACAGGTTTGTCACGTGACCTCTTGTTGGGCTCTATGTTCAAGGTTCCAAACTATTCTTGCTGCTGTTTTAGGAAAACAAACAGTTCTGATTTTTCTCCCCCTCAAATCTGCCTTTAGACTGATGATTGCATGCTCTTTTGAGGGTGCTCTTTCAAGTGTTGAAGTGTTAGTTTAGGCTGTGTTATCTCCTATCCTAGGGATAACTAAGGAGATTATGTCTCGAGGTCCACAGGCCCTAGACATGGAGTACCAAGAACCATATGACTTGAGCTTGGCCTTGGAGGGCCCATCTTTTCTTCAAGCGCCTCCCATCTATTAGCAACAACAACATCCATCCCATCGGCCTGGTTCTGAAGTAGCAATGGGTCTTGCTCCATGAGGTAATGAGTTCGAGTATCATGATATGTGTCACTCTGATTCTCAAAACATTTGGATATGTGCATTGAATTCTCTTTTGTTTCATGACGTTTGCTTGGAAATTATGCCCTTTAACTTGTCCATACCTGGGGGGGATGACCGAATGCCCTAGTAAGTTGGTTCCCTTAGGGATGAGTTGCCACTGGGTGGGTCTATGAAAGGTCATCCTCCATTCCTTCCATACTTACCACTTTTCATCATTATCCCTCTCATCTATCCCCTACATTGGTTCGGGCATTGGGTTTGCCAAGCTAGTAAGGGTTGTACCTTGCCTTGTGGGAAGAAGGGGCTAAAGGCCCAGAGGGTAAAAGTAGCTGGCAAAATTTAAACGCCAAGATGAAACCTTGAGATGCTTCACCCAAGGATTCCTGATAAAGCAATAAAAGGCTTCTTAGCAAGAAAAGGGGACCCATAAAACAAAATAAAACTCAAGACCTAGTTGGTGGAAAAGAGGTCTCATCATGAGCTGACCTATTAGGTCCATGGGCATGTAGCGGTATGACACTACTATTCATCTGGTCACCAAACCGGGGTAGTGGCTCTTGGTGGCATAGCCAAGAGAAAGGGGGTCTCATCACGAGCCAGCCTTTTCATTTCCGTGAAATGCTTGTGGGTAGCGCTGTCACCACTGGTCACCATGCCAGGACAGTGTCCTCCAATTATTCGCTTGAAAAGAAAAAACAACAAGACAAAGAGTAAAAGGCATTGAATGGGTTAGGAAACGTTGACATCCATGACAAGGTGCAACTCACCCTCTACAGAGGCACCCACAGGTAAGACCTACATTTCCCTGTCATCACTGTGCCCCTTGCCCAAACATTCCCTATACCATCTAATACATTTACATGACCTAGATTAGTCTTGCCCTGGGAAACACCCCACATTTGAGGAGGATTAGCCCAATAGGACATCCTGAGACCCTCTCCAAACCTGGCTTATTAAATAGCATAACGTCTTTGAGCATTTGTCTGGGTAAAGGGGGATTTGATGCACATGTTTGGGTAACTTGATTATTAGATGTGATTGACATTGCTATGATCCCTGTGACTTATGAGCCCATGGAGGGCATACTTGTTGTTGCTGCAGGACCATGCCCGACGGACAGGTACATATGGGGAGATGATTAGTTCGGACCTCCATGGGGCTAAAAGCCCACCAGATGGATGTTGTGACCCCCAGCCAGGGGCAGAGGGATACCAAAGGCTTGCACCAGAGAAAAAGGAGGACGTTCCACCAGAGGCACTTTGGCAGGCCTGGACCTAGGGAGGTCTTTCCCTCCCACCATGACGTTGGCCCTTGAAGGCCGCTGACGTCATCATTCCGAGACTTGACGTCATCCAGTTAGGGTTTTGGCATGAGGATGGTTTGGTTGGCACGTGCGGCAGTTTCTGAGGCCTTTTGAGGCCTAACGTTTCACTTTGGAGGCCTAACGTTCCATGAAGGGGCCTAACATCACCCTAGGAGGGGCATGATGTCACCCCTAAAGACAAAATTAGGGTTTAATTGTAAATTTTATGTAAAACTGAATTTTTGATGTAAACTGGCCATGTCAGCCTTTTTTGACCTAAAATGTAATTAAAGGTCAATGGTATTGTATAAATAGAGAGTTAAGAATCTCATTTTTCATCATCTTTCACTCACACAAGTGTGAGGTCTGAAATTTGGCCTCTTCTAAGGCTTATTGGCTGAAATAAGTGGTGCACAACTCTTGGAGGAAGCTTATCTTGGTGTATTTTTGCATTTTCATGGTGGAAAGTCTTCAACTAGGGTTTGTGGCTAGATTGTTCTTGGTGAAGTAGAAATCTGCAATCCTTCTTTATTTTGAATGGTTATGGTGTATTTACTTGTTCATTTATGAGATTATGAAATTGCTATTGTGAAACCCTAGGAGAAAAGCACATATTATTGTCCTTTTCTTAATAACTCTTCACCTACTTGATTTTGCTAGAAGATACCTCCCTTGAAGGATATACTAGAGCCCTACCTTAGTTGCACTCTAGTACTATTGCTTCATCAAGCTTTCATACTTTTATTTCAAGCTTGACCTAAAGAAGAAGGAAAATCGCTAAGGTCTAGGGTTACCTACTTCCTAGCAATTTTTTCCTTCTAGGGTTTTGGATGATTGAGGCCTTAGGTTACTAACACCTCAACCATCCTCCCTCTTCCTTTAGCTCACCCATTATCATTTGTTTCCCTCTAAGAATTGTCGCTGCAATAGTGACTCCATTTACCCTAAAGACACTAGTTCATACCTTACAAGTGATTGATTGACTAAAACAACCTTTAAACCATCTACCTTAAGATCTTTACTAACCATTTCTAACCTTAGATTGAACTAACCTACTAACTATCTTGTTGTTGCAAAATATTGCTACAACCATCTATAACAGCAGCGAAAGCATCTTAAAAACAAGTTTTAGAGCTGATTTTATATTGCCTTCATTGCTTCTGACAAATACTAGCATTTTGCCAAGTTTAGGTTATCATTTTTGTCATTATTGAAGTTTTATTGAGGCATAATTGTGAATTTATTACTATATATACATTGTTGTTATAAATATTTTTGTTGCTTCATCTTATATATCAGTTGACCCTTGATGTCACCCAACGTTTGATGGACACTTTGGAGGCAGTTGTGTGCCAAGTGGCACGTGTGGCTTGATCCAGGGGGCTTGGGAGGCATAACATTTTGCTCTTGGAGGCCAACGTTTCACCAGAGAAGCCTAATGTCACCCTAAAAGGGCATGACGTCACCATTTCTGCTTGATTTAGGGTTTTAATTTGTCATTTAATGTAAAAACTGGATATTACATGTAAATTGGCCATTTTGACCTAATTCTGGTCTTTGTAACTGTATAAATAAGAAATTTTCCCTTGAATTATTTCATCATCTTTCACTCACACAAGTGTGAGGTTTGAATTTTGCGCCTTAATTGGGGTTACATGACTGAAATTTAGTGCGCACTTCTTGAAGGAGGCTTGTTTTGGACTATTTTGGCAATTTTCTTGGTGGAAGTGTTCAACTAGAGTATTTGCTAGATGATTCTTGGTGGATGTAAGTAAATTTAAGACTTGTTGGTTCTACTAGGCATTTTTGGCCTCAACAAGTGTTTTTGTAATTGGAATTTCCGCTCCCTTGCGTGGGATAATAATGTAATGGGTCTGCATGGATCATAGTTTAGGTTAGTTGCCTGAGACTTCATCAGTAGAGGAGTCCCTTTCATCGAGTGTTTTTTTTCCTTAGGTTATTAACTTGGCTTAACCAACCTTATTAATTTCCCTTGAGTTTTTCACTCCCACAATAATTCTCCAAAGTGGTGAAAGGCGTTTTAATAGTCGAGCCCTATGGTAGCTAGTGTTTAGGAATATTGTAAATGACCATGCTAGACATCTCCTAGAGTCTTGCGGAATTTCATCGAGTCTAGATAGTTTTTTTTTTAATTTTTTAAAATTACCTAGTTAATGGTAATTTTAATTAACTTTTGATAAAAAATGTAAAAACTAGGTCCTTTAGATTTTGATAGGGGTATTTGTGCTCAAACGAAATGGAATGAGACCCCCTACACCCTTGGATCAAGTTTCAACTCAATCGGACAAGTTTTGCTAGGTGTTTGTCCATGAGGAGTCTAAGTCAGTCTAAGACAACAATTTAATTGCTGGAATTGACGAAGTCAAATTGTCAAATTTTTGTAAAAAGAGCAAATTAATTACAAAAAGAGTGGGAGAACTTACCCAAACCCATACCTAAGCTATCCTAACCCCTTTCCTAACCTTTTTACACCCCCTCACTTAGCATTCACTTCATATCACTTACTTCCCTAGGGAAGTTGCCCCCCCCTTCTAGAGGAATCTTTAGAAAATCAAAAAATAAAGAGGTGGGGCCTCTTCTCTCCCTAGGTGCGCATTCCTAGTACCTCCACCTCATCCTTTGACCTTTCAAATGCTTTCCAACTCATTCCCACTTACTACCAAAACCCTAAGTGACTAAAACCCTAGGAAGTGCGCCCCCCTTGAGATGCTCAATGACTCTTAGTTGATGGACACTTGGAGAGCCTCCAAGAGGGGTAACTCTTGGCTCCCAAGTATAAATAAGAGCCTCCCTTCCCTCATTTCACATGATCTATCTTAGTGCAAGGTTACTCTACCCATTTCTCTCCTCTCCTCTCCTTTCTCTCCCACTTTTCTCTCTCATTCTTCTTGCTCTCTCTTTCTTTTCTCAAGCTTGGGCAAGTATTTGTCCTAGCTTGCTTCTAATACACAAAATCTTTAGATGATACATGGTGTGAAGAGTCTTCTTGGTGCCATATTGCTTAATGAGGTGATTTTGTTCTAGTTATTTCTTGTTTTCATTTGTTGTAGATCTAGAGTAGGGATCCCAAACAAAGTATTTTGTTTGGGTAGATCTTTTGGTAGTATTATCATAGATCTAGTGAGTATATCTTGTAGATCTAACAAAATATTTTGTTTTATTACATGAATGTGCTCACCCCTTTCTCTTTTCTGTAGCATTGTTTCAAGAAATTTGTAGGTCACCTAAGGGTTTTGAAGATAGATTTCAGATCTGGAAATCTTTCTCATCATTCACTTAAAACCTCTAATATTTTTTGTTCTATTTTTTTGGTTCATATTCCTCTATATTTGGGTGGATTTGTGTTCTGAAATAGACCAAAAACGAATATATATACTGTTGATTTTGTACTATAAATTTCTGGTTTCCACTAACAAAATTTTTCTGCAGATTTTTTGTCATTTCTGCAGCTTTTCCAGCAAGTTTGACTTGCTGGTTTTTTGCAGGTTTGTGACAGAAACGTGGAGGAACAACCCATTTGGGGCCATTTAAAGTCATGTAAACTCCTCCTAAGCAAGGGTATTGAATACCCTCTTTTTCTTCTCCTTTCTCAAGTTGTAAGCAAGCTCAAAAGAGTCTCTAGGGCTTGCATTTCTCAAGCAAATTAAAATTTCTGCGTTTTTAATTTCTAGTTTGCTACACCTAGGAAAGAGTTTGGCCAAACCAACCATCCTATCTCGTAAGGCTAGTTAATTAGTTTTATTTTCAGCATTGCTTTTCATTTCTAGTTTGCCCCACTTGTCCTTAAGACAAGGTTGTGTGGCTAGGATTAGTTTCCTTTCAAGTTCTTTTATTCTTTATTGTTTTCCTACACTCTAGGAAAGAGTTTGGCCAAGCCAACCATCCTATATCGTAAGGCTAGGTGATTAGTTGTGGTTCTTTACTTCTAAGTGCTTATGTTTATGGTTCATCTTTAGATCTTAGAAGTTTTCGTCATTTAATTGCTTAAGCCGCGGAGGCATAGTAACTTACTTGTGTTTTCAAGCATTTCTTTTCATTCTAAGTTTTACTTTGCTTTCAAGTTCAGTCACTTAATATCTTTCAAGTTTAAGAAATTTCCTTTACTTGTATATTCAAGCACTTGTACTTTCTTGTAATCTACTTTTCAAGCACTTTACATTGCAAACACATACTCAACTTAACTTTAATAATTCTTAAGGCTCAATTTACCTTAGATCCATAGGGTTTCAATTTATCTAGTTAATTAGAGCACCTTTAACTGTCTCAACTTTGCCAGCAAAAAAGGAACCTAAGGAAGAAGAAGGGGGTGCTAGATCAGGGATGGTCTCACGGCACTAGGTGCCCCCCTTGTGGAGTACTTTTGTTCCCGGATTGACCTATGGAGCTAGGGTGTGGCCTTGTTTGCCTCAATTATTGAGCACCCAACAGTGTTTTTGGTATAAGCGAGGAGAGTTCTAGGGAAGTCACATAGTTTTAGGATTCACACTTTAACTTAATCAACCTAATCAATCCTAAAACTTAATCCACCTCAACTTGGTATAATTTCTTAATCTTTTGATGGTTTATGCTCTTTAAGCTTGCAAGCATTTCATTTAAGTTACTTTACATGCAATTTTACTTGAGCATTGTGGATAATTAACTAGTAGTTGCGCATCTCTTTCCCGTGGAGGCTTTTACTTGCTTTACCTATTGTCCATTTGAAGTTGCGCACTTGCCCGTGGAGGCTCTTTTATTTGATCTTGGATTCGTCTTTGCTTCACCCCTGGAAGTTGCGCATCTTGTGGATACACTTCTTGTTTGGGTTTGTAGTTGTCTTGAATGCCATTGAAACCACCCCTTGAAGTTGCGCATCCCTCGGAGGCACCTCATTGTTTGGGTGTATTGGCTTGTTGTGTTGTGGTGATCTTCTTTGAGTAATCTTTTCTTTCCTTGCACAAATAAGTCAAGTTAGTTTAAGTTAGCTTCAAGTTAGTGCTTGCCTATTTCATTTGTTAATAGTTGTGTATTGTTGTTGTATCTTTAGTATTCTTTATATTCATTTGTGTAGATAGTTGTTTCATTTACTTGTATCTAATTCAATTGTTGTGTAAAGTAATTCTTTTGTATCTAGTTGTAAACCTTGTAAAGTCTTTCTTTCTAACTTGTATAACTCTAGTTGACCCCTTGCCCAACCTTAGGCACTAGTCTTAGCTGACTTAAGAAACGAGCTTGCCTTTCATTGAAATCTTGCACTTTGCATTGCTTGCCTTTCATATAGGATAGATTCCCCCCAACCTTTAATTAATTAAAATCAACTCCTAGGACACCTTAATCACTCACATAGTAACTAGGGTCTACCACCCTTGGCTTCCCTAGGAGTAAGCATAGACGGAAGAAGTTCAAGTCGAGGTGACAGTGGGCTTGAACTTAGGCATTATGCCTCCAAGGACACACTAAGTGGATTGGAATTAGTCCACGTTAGCAAGTGTGTATAAGGACGACAACAGAGCCGACTTTACTACTGGAGCATTATATTTCTTCTTTATTATTATTCTGTGGGACTTACTTTTCTTCTGTGATCTTCTAGTTTTTTTCGAGGCTTCTTTGATCTGTTCAATGGTTATTCTCTGACTTCTTGGCATCTTCATCTCTAAGAAAAGTTGTCTCGGAGGTGAATACCTTCCGCAGCTACCAAAAACATCAACACTAGTTGCTAGACATGAATCCTCATCATGAAAATCCTAACAAGTATGACACCACAATGTCATTTCATGGTCAACCACATTATTGGGGTTTAGAGGAATTGGAAGTGTTTGATTTTGAGGACCTTTGTTTCTATCCCATCCACCATTTCCTCACGTTGAACACTAACTCTGTTGAGCTCTTTCCCAACTTATTTTGCATAGTAGTATTGTGTTGAGTGAAACTGGATTCCATGTGCCTTATGGATTTAGTTAATGCTATTATTGGATCAAGAGTTGGGTTAGCCGTATTAACTGTTCTTGCTTTAGGCTCTACCCTAGATGTAGTTGCTCTCCAAAAAATCAAGCAAGTTGGACTTACCAAAGGTGATCATATTCTTCCCAATTTTCACCATTGAATCTTGGGTTGCTTTGAGATTTTGAGGATCCTTTTCCCTTATTTGGAAACCAAGTTCTCCACAAATGCATCAATGTAGTAAATCAAAACAATTACCTATGGGGGTTTAATATCTACATGTAATGTTTGCACTATCTGATTGAACCTTTCATTGAACTCCTTTACGGTTTCATGAACTCCTTTACAGTTTCATTTTCATTTCTTTTCGCACTACTTCGAGCAGCCAACAAATGCCTATTGTCCCTACATTCTCCCCACTTTTCCATGAAAGCATCCTCATGCTGAGATTTTGTGCTAACACTGTTATTTGGCAAGCTCGTGAACCAATCTATGACATCCTTTTCCAATGGCAAGAAAAACAAATTCATAAGCACATCTAAATGTACAATGTTGTATCTTTTAATTATAACCATAAATGTATTCCAATGATCTCTAACCAAGGCTGTTGGGAGCAGGGAGCGGGAGAGGGAAGCGTAGATTTTCAAAAATCTCCGGGAGCGGGAGCGTTTTGGGAGCGTTTTTTATATAATACATAAAAAATATATATTTTGATGCATATATATATAAAACATGCAGAATGTTGAATCAATTGCAAAAAACATGAAAACATAGATATAAGATCATTTAACTAATTGATTAGTGATGAATCGAT
>SNQJ01S0221930.1:15007-25539 GCA_010110895.2 Picea sitchensis
ATATAAGATCATTTAACTAATTGATTAGTGATGAATCGATGATCATTAAAGCATCAACCATTTCGTACATACTACATACTACACATATACCATCAATCATAAACATTTGTGGGACTCAACATTAAAGCATCATAAGATCAATCATAAAAACATCATAACATCAATCATTAAAGCATCATAACATCCCCGCAGCCTAGTCTCTAACAGATACATCATTGTTTCCTTGGAATGTGGGCAATTTATCTATGGCTTTCTTTGGTATATCATGAGGATACATGATGATATTTGAAAAATATAGAGGCTTGAAGTTTTCAGCCAACAAAGGTGCAACCATGTTGCTTTGAGGACTAAGGTGTCCTAAATTGCTTGAGAAAAGATGCCTTATATCTTCAATAAACTCAAACCCTTGATTATTGTAACTTTGTGATCCAAGGATTTTGTTCACTCTTCTTCTATAATATATTTTTGGTTCCAGAATTGGGTGATCAATGCCCTGTGAAGAGCTCCTTGTAGAGTACTTCTTGGGTAAATTCTCTTTATGTGGAGTTGCTAGATGAGCTTGAGAGATAAAACCCTAAGATTTATGCTCATCAAATGTTGTGAAGCTTTACGTCAAAAATTCGGGAAATAGACTTTATTCCTAGCAATGGCACCAAATGTTACCTCCCAAACCCTCACCTCGGGTGACAAAGCCCTAGCCATAGGTGAAACCCTAGGGGTAAATATAGAAAGTCTACCCTGAAATATCCCTGTTCCAACGGATCTGGATATCTACTGTTGAACTACGGTTTCGCCACTGAAATCTGATACCTGGGGGTTTCTAAATGTGTTTGAGTTAATGTGTGAACATGCTTGGTGATTTTCGCATGTGTGTTTCAATTCATTAAGTGTTTTAGCAGTATAAAGATAATGCATGCGAAAGAAGGATAACACAACTCACTGATATATATAATGAGGAAAAAGAAGGAAATACAATAATAAGTTGGGAGCAGATATACTAATTGTCAGTTAGATCTCATGGATTGTCACTGGAATACAAATCAACTAACAAGAAATACCCGTGATCAGAAGAATGAATGCTGGTCTACGCATGCACAGAGAGATCGACAAAAAGCAGTTCGACAACTCACGGAAACTGCTGTAGAATTTGGAAAACTCGCCCTGATGGCGATACTCGTTCGAATGAGTTGGAAACTGTTTCAAAAGTAGTGCCCTAGCCTCTAGGCTGATCCTGATGACTGTCAGACTGAAGATTTGACCTCTGAAGCTCCGGATGTCACCCCCTGGGGGTTTGCGCATCTCCTGGGCTGTGGGAGTGCGCCCTAGTGATTCCATTGGCGGAATATGACGATGTATGACTCAGAACAATCGTCATGGCCTCCTCTGTAATGGGTCGGAAGGGTTTCCTCGGATCTGCTACGGAATACCCCCTGGAACCCCAAATGTACTTCCTCAAGCGCTGCGCCCTGAATTACTGTTTTCAGCTTTCTGTGAGATTCTACTGTCGAAAACTGACGACAAATGGCTCAATAGGTGTGCCCTTGCTAGCTCTCTAATGGGTTGTAGGGGTCGGCCAAATACTGGATTGTCTCAAGCGGTCGCACAAACCCTCTCTCTAACACTTGCACCCTCATTGGCTGAGCTGCGTAGTCACTGAACTGGATACCTGTAATGCACGGTGAAATACCTGGATGGTATCTCCGATGGGATAGGGTGTGTCTCTCAACACTGAAACCGATCAATGGTGGTGGTTTCCTCCAGAAATCCACAAAACAACAAGGGGGTCGATTTCCTCCTCCTCTGCAAATATCTCAACATCAAATCATAACATAATGAGGAATTAGGTCGAATTCCCTCCTTAATACTCTTTCCGATCTAATTCACCATTGACATCACTTAAGCTAGGCTCTTTTCCTCCTAAGGTGAGTAATTAATTAATGAAGTCCCCCTTTAGCACCTTTTCGTTCTAATTCTTCGTTGACTTAGGCTTAAGTGACTTTTCCTATGCTTTTTGGCATAGTTCATCGTTTAGCCACCAAATCACCCTTATTTCTCCTATTGTTCCCTGTTTGTGCTTGACTATAGTCTACAGGAACACATAGACTACTAAGTCACTCCCTGTTGGTCTACTCTTGGGAACGGGACATCACAGTCCTCCCTTCTCGAGATTGCTCGTCCTGTAGCAACATCAATCCCGTGTGCTGCAAAATATGCTCTCCCTCCCATGTGGCATCCTCCATTGGAAGACCCCTCCATCTAACCAAGCACTCCCTGATGACTCTGCTCCTCAACTTGCGCTCTCTCTGCTCGAGCACCTCCTCCGGCACTAGCTCCAACTGGCCCTCCTCATCCAAAGGTGGCAAGTCCTCTGAAAAGCTGACCAGCTGTCCCACTGCCTTTTTAAGGCAAGAAACGTGAAAGACGTTATGAATCTTGCTACCCTCCGGTAGCTCTAGCTTGTATGCCACCTCGCCTACCCTCCTGATGACTCTGTATGGCCCATAAACTTTCGACTTCAGCTTCTCTACTCCGCTCCTCTTCAAGGAGGACTATCTGTATGGCTGTAATCGCAGAAAAACCAAATCCCTTACCTCGAAACCGCGCTCGTCTCTCTGCCTGTCTGCATAGATCTTTTGCTGGTTCTGAGCTGTCTGCAAGTTTTCCCTCAGTGCCTGCAGAATCCTCTGACTCTCCTCCACCCAGTCTTTGGCCCCCAGGACCCTGCTGTCCCCAAACATCGTCTCCACAAAAGAGGGTGCATCGTATCCATACAATGCTCTGAATGGTGACATCCTGATAGACATATGGTAAGTTGTGTTGTAGCAATACTCACCCATGTGCAACCATCTCACCAATGTGTGCTGCTGTCCTCCCACATAGTTTCTCAGATACCCCTCCACCCATTTGTTGATAATCTTTGTCTGTCCATCTGTCTGTGGATGGTAGCTGGTACTCGTAGCTAGCTCTGTGCCTGCCAGCTGAAAAAGCTCCTGCCAAAACGTGCTGATGAAGCGCCCATCTCTATCACTGACTATCTGCCCGGGTAAACCATGCAACCAGAATACCTCTCTGAAAAACAACTCTGCTACCTGTATGGCCTTGTAGTCTGTGGGTATGGCAAAGAAATGTGCAAATTTGGTCAGCGTGTCAACCACCACAAATATACAGTCCCTGCCCTGCACTCGAGGAAGGCCTGTAATGAAATCCATAGAAATGCTCTCCCATTTCTGCTCTGGAATGGGTAGAAGCTGAAGCAACCCCGCGGGGTGTGTCTGCTCGGACTTGTTCTGCTGACAAGTTGTGCACTCTCAGATGTGTTTCAGTACATCATTCTTGAGACCCTTCCATGAGAATCTCTCCCTGATCTGCCTATATGTTTTGAAGTACCCTTGATGTCCTGCTGTAGGCGAATCGTGACACATCTTCAGAATTTTCCCCTTCAGGGTAGATTCTGGAACCAAATAGATCCGGTCCTTGTAGAAAATGACATCATTTAGAACCCGGTACCTATCATCCACCACCTGTCCATCCATCACCTCACAAGCAAATTTGTTTTTGGAGTATTCTACCAACAAATGTGTTTTCCAATCTGTGCAAATGTCCATCATCGAACACCTTGGTGGCCTCCTCGACAAGGCATTTGCTACGACGTTCCTCTTTCCCTTGACATACTCAATGTCAAAGTCAAAGGCTTGGATCTTCGAGACCCACTTCTGCTGTCTCTTTGACTGAGGTCTTTCTGATCCAGGAAATACTTGAGATTGTTGTGATCAGTCTTTACTACAAATCTGCTACCCACCAAATATTGCCTGAATTTGGTTAAGGCATGCATGATTGCTAGCATTTCCTTGTCGTAAATAGACTAGAGTCGTTCTGACTCGTTGAGCTTCCTACTCTCAAACACAATGGGATGGTCTCCCTGCATCAAAACTGCTCCAATCCCCACCCCTGATGCATCGCACTCTAAGACAAACGACTGCGAAAAGTCTAGAAGGGCTAGAACATGGCATGTGCTTATAACCTCCTTCATTTTATCAAATGTCTACTGTGACTCCTCTGTCCAATGAAAGGCACCCTTCTTGGTCAAGTCTGTGAGTGGTGCTCCCAACTGTGAAAAGCCCTTGACGAACCGCCTATAGTAACTGCATAACCCAAAAAATCCCTTCAACTCTGTGAGGTTCTTGGGTGTTGGCCAATCCAGAATGGCCCCGATCTTCTCCTGATGAACCTGTACTCCCTGCTCACTGATGATATGCCCCAAGTACAATAGTTCTCTCATGCCAAACTCACACTTGGATTCCTTGGCATATAATGACTGTGCCTGCATAATACCCAAGACCTCCTCCAAATGTGCGAAATGCTCATCCCACATCCTGCTGTAGATCAATATATCATCAAAGAATACCAAGAGGTATTTCTTCCACTGCCCTCTGAAGATGTGGTTCATGCAAGACTGGAAAGTGGCAGGTGCATTGGTCAACCCAAACGGCATGACCAAGAACTCAAAATGTCCGAAATGGCATCTGAATGTTGTCTTCTCTATGTCCTGCTCCCTGATGCTGATCTGATGATACCCTGACCATAGATCAATCTTGGTGAAGAAAACTGCCCCATGCAACTCGTCCATCAACTCATCTATGCGCGGAATGGGGTACCTATTTTTGATCATTTTCTTGTTGAGAGCTCTGTAATCAATGCACATCCGCAACGTGCTGTCCTTCTTCAGTACCAGAACGACGGAAGTGGCAAAAGGACTCGTGCTGGGCCTGATGTGCCCCATCGCAAGCAATTCTTTGATTTCTTTCTCAATCTCGTCCTTGAATCTCTTGGGGTGCCTATAGGGCGCGGTGATCACTGGTGTAGCCCTTGCCTCCAACTCGATCGTGTGCTCAAATCCCCTATCTGGTGGTCTCATTGGTGGTATCGGCCCAAACACTGGCTCATACTGATTCAAAATCTCTCGAATCTGTGGATGGTACTCCTCTCTGCCCTCTGCATCCTTCCGCGTGGTGATCAAACACTCTGCTGCATAGGCCACATCACCGTGACGGAAGATCCGCTCCATCCATTTTGTCGATATTGCTCGTGGTGCTCTTGTAGACATGCCTCTCAGTACCACTCTCGATCCACTGGCGTCTCTGAAGCTCATGGTCAACGTCTGATAGTTGAACCCAATCTCCCCCAATGAATATAACCATTGTACCCCCTATACTGCATCAGTATCTGACAGGTCAACTACATAGAAAGTATCTGTCAAGGTGTAGTTTCCTAGTTTGACCTCTAGGTCTGGGATCATGTCCAAACATATCATCGTGTACCCATCTGCCACTGCCACGTGGAATCCCTCAAACTCCTCAGTGCTTAATCCCCTCCTGGCTACTAAGGACGCATCTATGAAATTGTGGGTGGCCCCATCATCAATTAAAGCGGTCATGTGTTGCCCCTGTACGAGGCCCTTGAGCTTGAGAGTGTTGTACCTGGGTACTCCTGAAAGGGTTGCTATGGTTCCCCCTTTCACCTCTCTACGAGGTTTTGTCTCCTCCTTGGGCTGTGCCCCTGGCGGTATCTGAGGATTCTTCGGTTGCTGCTCTGGCTCATGTGTGGTCTCATCCTCTGAATCACTGTCTGCCTATGCCCCGATATCCTCATCCTCCTCCTCACTGCCTGATTCCACTTCAATGTAGTGGATCTGTCCCTTTCCCATGCATCTATGCCCTCAGACCCAAGGGTCTTTGCAAGAGAAGCAAAGTTTCTTCCTCATCAACTCCCGTCTTGTGTCATCATCTAGCTTGGGCTTACCCTTCCATTCCCTTTGAGGATTCTTCTAATCCTCGTCTCTTTGTGGTATAAAGGGTTTGGTAAAGGTTTTGGGTTTCATTGTTGAGTTCCCCATGTCTATCCTGCGCATAATGGCCTCCTGTAAGGTGTGAGGCTTGAAATCCTTACCCTGGCCCCTCAATGGCTCTATCAATGCCTCGGTGAACATCACCAGTCTATGCTCTGATATGTCTAATACATCCACTGCCTTCCGCTGGAACTTTGTGATGAAGGCCTCAACTGATCCGGTTTGCCTCAAATGTGTAAGGTCCCTGAAATGGATCTTTGGGTCTCTCTTGTCAAATCTCTCCATCAACCTCTGAGTGAACTCCAAATATGATGTAATGTGGCTGTGACCCAACGTCACCAGCCCATGGTACCACCACTCGTGGGCCTCCCCCTCCAAGTGCAAAATGGTGAAGCTGATAGCTTCTGACTCTATCATTGGGTTAAGCTTGAAGTATGTGTCAAGATTCTAAACCCATGCCTGAGCTGAGCAACGTGATGAACCGTCGAAAGTAGGAATGTTCAACTTTCCCACTTTCTTGATGAATCCATGTTGTGAGTCTGCTCGTTGCCTCTCTGTGCCTCTCGGGGTCTGTTTCGATATATGATCGAACAATAGTCCATCAAACTCATGTCTGCGTGAAACTCCGGTCCTAGTGCCAAGTAGTCTCTCCTGTACTTCTCGAACGGATTCTG
Source organism: Picea sitchensis (assembly GCA_010110895.2). Taxonomy (NCBI): domain Eukaryota; kingdom Viridiplantae; phylum Streptophyta; class Pinopsida; order Pinales; family Pinaceae; genus Picea; species Picea sitchensis. Next base: position 21,527 of record SNQJ01S0221930.1, read on the forward strand.
CGACACTACTTGTCCCTGACCCGATTGTCCTCCTGCCTGCCCTAGCTGTCCCAAAGGCAGTCCCAATGACTGTCCTGTTTGGAATTGTCGGTATAAAGGTCGGGAATCCTCCCAGACGATGTGTAGCTCGGACTGGTGAAGGGTTTGGACTAGCCCCTCCCTGAGATCCACTGGAGCCACTGGCCCCACCTCCCTGGTGTCCTCCTGAACCACTCGACCCTCCTGTGGCATTGGCACCTATAGTGCTCATGCTATGCTGGAGCATCTGTGCACTAAGGTTCATCTGCTGTATGGCGGTCAACATGTCTCTCTGTCCCCTAGCTCGGTCATTCAACATGGCCCGCGTACTGTCAAAATGTATCTCGGGGCCTTTCCCCCTGCCCTCAGGTGTCTCACGCTTGTCATCCATAGTCTCCTCTATCTCGGCCTCTATGTCTGAACTGATATGCTCTCTGTCCTCTATCTCTGGCTCTGTATCTGACTCAAGTGTGGAACGGGGTGTAATCCCTTCGATTTCTATCTCTCCTATCTCTGCTATGACCTCTGCGGTACTGAATGTACTTGTCCCCAATATGTTCTCGGCCCTCTAGGTATTCTTCACCTGTTCCTGGAATCATGGGGTCATGAGAAGCACTTCTTCATAGGCTGGCAGGAAGAAGGCTCTGATACCACTGAAATATCCCTGATCTAGCTGATCTGGATATCTACTGCTGAACTACGGTTTTGCCATTGAAATCTGATACTCTGGGGGTTTCTAAATGCGTTTGAGTTAATGTGTGAACATGCTTGGTGATTTTCGCATGTGTGTTTCAATTCATTAAGTGTTTTCATGGATCGTCAGTTAGATTTCATGGATCGTCACTGGAATACAAATCAACTAACAAGTAATACCCGTGATCAGAAGAATGAATGCTGGTCTGTGCATGCACGGATAGATCGACAAAAAACAGTGCGACAACTCACGGTAACTGTTGTAGAATCTGGAAAACTCGCCATGATGGCGATACCAGTCAGAATGAGCTGGAAACTGTCTCAAAAGAAGCGCCCTGGCCTCTAGGCTAATCCTGATGACTGTCGGACTAAATATACGACCTTTGAAGCTCCGGATGTCACCCCCTGGGGGTTTGCGCACCTCTTGGGCTGTGGGAGTGCGTCCTAGTGATCCCACCGGAGGAATCTGACGATGTATGACTCGGAACGATCGTCCCTGCCTCCTCTGTAATGGGTCGGAAGGGTTTCCTCGGATCTGCGACGAAATACACCCTGGAACCCCAAATGTACTTCCTCAAGCACTGCGCCTTGAATTACTGTTTTCTGCTTTCCGGGAGATTCTATCGTTGGAAACTGACGACAGATGGCTCAATAGGTGCGCCCTTGCTAGCTCTCTAATGGGTCGTAGGGATCGGCCAAATACTGAACTATCTCAAGCGGCTGCACAAACCCTCTCTCTAACACTTGCGCCCTCATTGGCTGAGTTGCGCAATCACTGAACTGGATACCTGTAATGCATGGTGAAATACCTGGATGGTATCTTCGATGGGCTAGGGTGTGTCTCTCAACATTGAAACCGATCAATGGTGGTGGTTTCCTCCAGAAATCCACAAAACAACAAGGAGGTCAATTTCCTCCTCCTCTGCAAATATCTCAACATCAAATCATAACATAATGAAGAATTAGGTCGAATTCCTCCCTTAATACTCTTCCCGATCTAATTCACCATTGACATCACTTAAGCGAGGCGCTTTTCCTCCGATGGTGAGTAATTAATTAATTAAGTCCCCCTTTAGCACCTTTTCGTTCTAATTCTTCGTTGACTTAGGCTTAAGTGACTTTTCCTATGCTTTTTGGCATAGTTCATCGTTTAGCCACCAAATCACCCTTATTTCTCCTATTGTTCCCTGTTTGTGCTTGACTATAGTCTACGGGAACACATAGACTACTAAGTCACTCCCTGCTGGTCTACTCTTGGGAACAGGACATCACAGTCCTCCCTTCCCGAGATTGCTCGTCCTGTAGCAACATCAATCCTGGGTGCTGCAAAATATGCTCTCCCTCCCATGTGGCATCCTCCACTGGAAGACCCCTCCATCTAATCAAGCACTCCCTGATGACTTTGCTCCTCAACCTATGCTCTCTCTGCTCGAGCACCTCCTTTGGCACTAGCTCCAACTGACCCTCCTCATCCAAAGGTGGCAAGTCCTCTGAAATGCTGACCTGCTGTCCCACTGCCTTTTTAAGGCAAGAAACATGAAAGACATTATGAATCTTGCTCAATTGTTGTATGAGATTGGACTCAACTTCGTCATATGAATCTTGCTCAATTGTTGTATGAGATGGGACTCAACTTCATCAAATGTAGTTGCTCAATTGTTGTATGAGATCGGACTCAACTTCATCATATATGTATTTAGTTTATCTAATGTAGTCATATATGCATTCTAAACCTCTAGATCCACGTGTAGTTGTCTTTTCACCCCACCACCAGGTGCTAGTTCTTCCAACCACGATGTAGAATAATATTTTTGTGTAAGGACATATGCTAAGGCATGGAGTGGAATATATAGCATTTCCCAATGCTTTTGCAATGCTTTACGGATATGGCCATAAAAGGTCTCTTCTCTAGCCACAAGAATGCCCTTAATTTGGCCTATCATGGTGTCCCATTTTCTCATACACCTCCGCAGTCATTGACTGATCTAAATCTGCAAACCAAATCATATTATAAATGCTTTGTGAATTGCAGAACATACTTTACCTGTGACCAAAACTGACGATAAAAAATGGTTTCCCACACCTCATATTAAAGCTCTTTATCATAAGCTTGCAACCTCAATTGCTCTCGTGACTCACTCACAACCAAGTTAGCCAATGACCATCTTACCTTCAAAATCCACTTGAAGGTGAGGTAATAGCTACCAAATCTTGTCCTTGCAAGCTCAAGCAACTAGAACTTAGAGTGAGTGTGGAAACTATAGTGGATAACACTATGCGTGGTGAGGAATTTTATGATTTTCCCTTTCTTGTACAAATTATAATCCATTTACATTCTCTAGGATTCAACTTAAAAAATATCATGCATCAAAAGTTTCAAAACTTCAATGTGTGCACCAAACAATTGTACCAAAAAATGTGAGGCTGTACCTGCTCCATGATTGCTCTTGCTGCCTTGGAATTAAATGCACTATTAGTAATTACTTGAATCACATTGAATAGCTCAATCTTTGTAATGGTTTTTAGAGAGAGGTCTACAATGTTAGGTCCAATCTTATGAATCGTTGAGTTGTCATGGCCTACAAGGAAGATTGCACCAGTGGTTGACACAACAATTACATGTTTTAATGAAAGGTTTTTAACATTTGTCTAGTGATCAAGTACAATGGATACCCTGTGTTCGCCCCACTAATTTGTAAACCTCCCTAGAGATCTCTCGATTTTGGTGTTTTCCTTGTTGAGTAATATGGTTCTAGCTTTCTCATAATTGGACTCGTGTATCCTTTAGGGGCATTGTTGATGTTCCTGTTGACCACCTATTTCAACTAGGGGTCAACTCCATGTTCCATGAAGATATGTACCTAGTAGTACAACCTTTTTGAATATTTTTTCTCAACATGGCAAATTTTGCCCTCGGCATGCTTTTCTATGTAACTGGAATTTCCGCTCCCCTGCTTGGGATAATATTGTAATATGCAAGCATGAGTCAATTTTTGTCTAGTTACCTAGGACTTTATCATTAGGGAAGTCCTTTCATCGAGTGTTTTTTTTCCTCAGGTAATTAACCTTGCTTAACTGCTATTTTAATTATCCTTGAGTTTTTCACTCACAATAATTCTCCAAAGTGGTGAAAGACGTTCTAATGATTGAGCCTAGGGGTGACTAAGGTCTAGGAGTGTTGTAAATGACCATGCTAGACATTCTCTAGAGTCTTGCGGAATTCCGTTAAGTTTTGATAAGATTTTTTAAATAATTAAAATTCCCGCAAACTGGGGATTTTTAATTATTTTTGATGTAAAATG
>SNQJ01S0221933.1:0-11226 GCA_010110895.2 Picea sitchensis
CTGTAATCCACTGATGTGTGTCCTCCTGATCTAATGATTGAGGATTACTTCGGGTATTTACCTAGAGCTCATAGATGTGCGCCACGTCTCCTCCGAATCCAACGACTATGAACCACTTCGGGACCTTACCTGGAGTTCACAGATTCATGCCACATCTCCCTTAGATCTCATGGTCCATATTTTACTTCGGGTCTTCGGGTCTTCTCACTCCGACGTTTTCAATTCTTAAACTAAAAAACACACTTCAACTTCCCCGGAGCTCGAGATCTGCTGCCAAGTGTCTCCTCATAGATCAACGACTCTCGTCTCTTCGGGTATCCATTCTTCAGGTGTTTCAAGTTTCAAACTCCACGTTCCCGTGGATCTTACGACCTATCGACACATATCCTTCTGGATCAACAATCTAGATTCGCTCCATCCCTCTAAATCTCCGCGCTTCTGGAATCTTAGATTTCAAACTTGCCTCCTCTCGGACGCATAATATCTGACGGCTCAGATCCAATATGGCGATGTGACGCTTGGTATTTGCCCCAAACAATCTGATGTCTCAGATCTACTCCTCTGATCGGACAGTTGAGATCCTACTTCGGGTTTCCGGCTCTTTGGGCTCTAGAAATCTAAAAGTTCAACCCCTATAGGTTCTCTCTCCTCTTTGTTGCGAAGTGATAACGTTCTTTCACCTTCCTCTGATATGACGACTTTCGATCTTCTTCACTGCGATCCAACGATCATAGTCCCTCATCCTCCTAAGCTTCTGATATCTCCCCACTTGGAATATTTATCAATCTTCAAAGGTTTTGAACCTTTGTTCTTTCTACGAGTCCGACTTTGGGATATCGTCAACACTTAGGAAAAGTGTTATCTCTTCTGAGCTTCTCCCCTTGAAAGGATTTCGGTATCCCACGCACACCTTGCGTTCTCAAGATTTCGAATAACTCAGTTCGAAGGATTTTCTTGGAAATAAAATTATTCTCTCCCACCTGACGTTCCTCTGCGCTGGTTCTTCAAAGATTGTTGGCTTCTTGACATTGTGCACACCTTGCACCTAGTCTGAGTTTCCATGGTTCTCTCTAAACTTCTTTGATTCAATCTGAGACTCAGTCGACGCACTCCTTACATTTGATATGCACACCTTGCATACAAGTATCATAAGAGAAACAATTGAAACTCATCCAGTTTCATCACGAACCCATACAGTCAATCTCTCGAACAATCATACATGAATGAAAATGAAAATAACCAAACACATATAATATCACAGTCATTCAATCATAGATCAAATGAACACATTCCAAGGATTTGAGACAATTATGTCTGCTCTATTCATTCATGAAAAAATTACATAGTGTTTCTTCTACTCTACTATGCTCTATTGATCTCTCTGATCTCTATCTCATTTTCTATACTATGTCTATTTGTTCTATCTTTCACAATGCAACAATGACTATCTAAGTACCGGCTCCACGAGCTCTCTTGTTCTGTCTGCAATCTATCCTATCACACTCAAAGTTGTGTTGACGGGCGATAATGAACGCTCGCCAACTGGAAGAGTGGATCTGGTCCGGGGTTGTCTAAATAACCCAAGCCATTTGGGATAACCCACCTTGACGGGTTTAGCGGCTCCGTTAGCCGATCTAAGTCCTAGAAAAAAAAAAAAAAACTACTCTAAATAAACTAATTTAAATAAAAACAATAATAAAAACAAACTAATAAACAAATCTAAACTATATATATACAATCTATTAACTAAATCATACAACTATAATTCTATAAAAGTAAATGTTTAATTATCAACAGAATCAACTTTAATTACAAATATACAATATATACAAATTACAGATTTAAATTAAAACCTGCAAAAATCATTTGTAATCTGTCCTAAGACAGCGAAACTATTATTTTTTTATTTTTATAATTTTATGAAAAAGAAATAGAATAAAAAGTATCTAAGCTAAGAAACTAAAATAATAACTCTAACTATGAATCTAAACTAATATATTTATCTAAACTATTTATATTATACTAACTAATTAACTATCAAATAATAAATAACAAATTGACCTGAAGTAACGCTTCAGGTTTGTCCTGCGTGCAGTAGTTGTTTTAGCTGTTCGGAGGAAAGAAACCCGCATCAGATTATCCACAAACTTCATGTAAACAAGAATAAACTATGCTCTTTCAAATATTAATAACAGGACAAACAAGACATAAAAGATTACAACAATCTTATAATTAACAAAGTATCGCAGTCGAATAAATCCTTGTGCACAATTTGTACAAAACAATTCAATTAATGAAAAAGATAAACCTGTATTCATTAAATTGAAATAGAGTAATTGTTGTGTTTTCTAAATAAGAGATATCAGATATGGATAACATATAAATCAAATCACATCAACATGCAATGAATTATGATAGCTAAAGTAGTCGATAATTAATTGCAAATTGATATGCAAAGAACCTGAAACAAAAGTTTGATATATTGAAAGCGAAAGTTGTTACAAGACATCAACTTTCATCTCAGTCTGAATCATAAATCCATATTCTGGTTTTCCCACAGTGACGATGATGGGTTTATTACAAAAAATGAAAAGTATTTAAAGACCTCCCACAGGGTAAAACATACCTGTGGGAATTACCAAAACAGTTTACAAAAATCTGAGGATAATATCCCAAATCTCTATTTCTGACTCAAGCTAACAACCTAAAACAAAACCATATCCAAAGTATCTCCTAAACTGCCATAGCATGCCCATTCGATCATTGTAATTCATATGCACCTGCAAGAAGGCAAAAATAGACAAGTTTAAAAGATATTTTATTGATATAATTGACAAAAATCTAATTTTTAAGACTAGCTACAGAATCTTGTGATTCTGTAGCTGGTCTAAATTGAACACAGAATCCTTTTAAAACCAATTCAAATCTTAAAGAATATATTCAAACTATTGAACAATATTTGATTGCTAATTAGAAACCAAAAGAATCATTCAAATCGAAACTTGTATGCAAATTAGAACAAACTAAATCGTCGTCAACCGAATGATAACAGAGATGCATGCACTCTGTTCAATTTGTTATCACCAATTTGGGGTAAACAGAATCGCATTAGATAATTCAACAGTAATAAAATGATTTTCATGAACCAATTGAAATCGACACAAACTGTAACTAGCTAAACAAATTTTTCATGTAATAGTTTATGTCGCCTCATCCATTAACAAAATCGTTTTCGAATCAAAACGAAATCAACATGATCGTTTTTCAAATTTATATAACTATATTAAACATATACAAATGATCATTCTATTTGCAAATCAAATCAAAACTTGTATGTAAATTGAAACAAATGAAATCGTAATTGAATTAATCAGCTGATAACAGGATATGTGGGATTTGTCAAACGTTTTTTATTGCCAATTGGGAGCAGACATAATCGNACTATTAGCCGAGTTTTTCATACGAATTCAACAGAGACAAAATATGTTGATCTGAGCTTAACAAAATCATTTTTTGAAAATCAAAATCAACAGAGCAGCATCAAATCTATTTTCGATACCAATCAAACTCATACAAGAAATTGTGCTAACTCAAGACACGCAACAATCGTTTGCAAATCAAATAAAAAAGGAACAAATCAAAACAGTTTGGAGACGACATAATCGTTATGTAAAATCGTATCAATCAACCCAGCTCCATGATTTTAGCAAATAGATCTTTTGCACAGGTCGAATGTAACCAGAATCCAAACGAGAATATTAATTCAATACAAAACAGTCGTTCCTGGCAAATCGAAGTCAACAGGGTTGTTTTGAGTTTATTAGGAACAAACGAAACTAATTGAAATCAAACCAAATCGACTATCCTAAATCAGACGAACATAATTGATTTAAAAAACAAACCAAACCGAATAAAAAACCAATCAATTGCTAAACTGGGCATGACAAAATCGCATAACCAAATCGTAAATATATTTGAGTTTAGTAAAATGAATCTACTATACAGGATCCACAACAAAATTGTCTAAAATATAACAGAATCATTTCGAATCAAAACGAACAGAGCTAATTTGGAAGCAAAACCGAATATCAAGCAAACTTACAAAGCAAAACTCATATTGAAATTCATACCTAGACAATAAGAAATGGCTTCGATTATGATAGTTTGGAATTGACAAAGGCTGTTGCCGATTCGACATTCCTGAAGACGATCGAACCAGTGGTTTTATGTTTCTTGTCATTAGCTTGAAGCCTGTCCCTTTCTTTTGACAGCACTGTAAATTGGTTCTCTAAAGATTTGATCTTCGATTGTAATAAGGGAACGTCAGTGTAATAAATATCTAGCCACACACTGCATTGGATGCATGATGACTGCTCGGGTTTTGACATAACAGGCGAGGGTTTGTTTAAGTCACCAGCGGTTTCATTGTGCAACTTGATTCCTGGGTATTTAGGATTGTTTTTGAGACAAGGGGGTAAATTAGATACATAGTCATAGGGTTGCTCGTAGCATAGGCCATGGGAATAGGGGTACTCTTCAGCCAGGAAACACTCGATATCGGAGTCCGAGTCCTCGCTCAGAACTATCAGCTTTTGGTTGACATTTGGCTTAGGTTTATTCTGGGCAAGTCTCGATATGAATTGAGCATTCTTCTTACCCTTGTTGTCGACAGTAGGATTACCCTTGACTTTCTTACTCACAGGCTTCTTTACAACCTCAGTCTTGTCTGTTATGATGTCGGGTAGGTCGATGTCAGGGAAAACTGAGGGTTTGGTAGGGGGTATAAGAATATGAAATGGCATGGCTGGTCCAGCCAAAGTCTCACTAACCACGACTTTATCGATTTGAGCAGACTCTGGATTAGCAAAGCCATTTCTGGATAGAAAGGCTAGTCAATTATCGCCATGAAGGTTTAAATGGTGGACGACGATGAGTCTAATCAAGCCATGACGAAACAAGCTGCTATCAGCCTTCTCGCATTTGAACCTCTTATACATCTTGTAAAGACTACGCAGGAAGTAATGCGGCATGTTCAAAGGATAGCCGATGAAATTCATCAATAACCGGAGGTGATACAGAAAAACCAAGCCATACCGACCTTCACAGGTCACAAATTGTTTCACAATTACCAAAAGATCGTGCCACCTGGGTTTGAGGGTGGAAATAGGCATACCTTTATCACAGGAGACAACCTTCCTTGATACGAATAGCAATGGCCACGACACCTCATCAACTTTGGAGTTCTTAAACCATCGCTGGCCTGTAGCTGCCAGTCCTGTAGCAGAGCTTATGAATTCTTCATTGAGTTCAAGCTGTATATCACCTACTTTATCCCTGCACCCGTCAAAGGTGAGGGAGAATTGTTGGGCAACCGAAAGGTTGAAGCCCTTGAACCTCTGTATAAACACGAGCCAACCACTGTTTTCTAAATCCTTACGGGCATCATCAAATAGTAACAAAGATTGACTACCGTTTGGCTCTATGCGCACCACCGGTGCCATAGACAGGAGCACACGGTGAGTGAGGTGAACGGGCCAGGGTTTGAACACAGCATACGCAGGGGCAGAATGCTCACAGGCTTACCCGAAAACTAACAAAGGTGAACCGGGATAGGGGGAAAACATTAATGACATAACATGCGAAGGTGGTGGAGCTAGTTCAACCCATGCACAACAGTCATATCCCATAGTACAACCTGCCAGTGCAAATAACTATTCAACCCACTATTACATGGGTTAAAAACTATGCCATTCAATCAACCAATGAAATCTATGGTAAATCGAACAAACATTTGCACAAGAAATAATATTAGCATTGTTTTAAAACCAAATCAATAATTCAAAATTACACCAAGGGTTTGATCATATGAAACAAGTGTTATGTGAAAAGATTTATACCAAGGGTCTAACCATAACACCAATGTGTTTTCATGAAACCAATGATCAAAGAACATATAAATCAAATCACCAATGCATCACAAACTCGATCAAAAGAATATCATCACAGTCTTGTAAAACAAAGTCATATTAACAAATAAAAATGCCAAATGAATAAGGATCTTGGAGTCTTTCAATCGTATAACGATAAGTAAATTGGAAACGCAATGGGCATATCGACAAGAATGATTACAACAATTCAGTGACGATTTTTATGTGACTTCGAAAACCAAGTTTTCACGCTTACAGTCATGAAAACAAGAACAAAGGTAAGTGTGAAAATAATGCAGAAATAATAGTGTCGTTTTATTCGAGAATTGCGACGAAAATCAAGGTTCGCAAAACACTGGTGTAGCCAGCTTATAAGGACAGTAGAAAAATGTGAATTGGATGCCAACAATGGAAACACACTGGTAGAAGTAGTTATCTCTGCTAAAAGAACAAATTCAGATTAGGATAATGAGAAAAATTCTAACTCAAAAACAACAAACAGAAAATCGTATAAACATGATCAATGATCAAATAATCCAGCAGTGTTTTAAAGGATGAAAACTGATAACAGTCTTAAGACAAGCGAGCCACGATATTAAAGATAAAATCTCCAATATTGTTGATAGAGCCATTGCTGCCAGCAGGCGTCCATAGTCTCGACAGGGTTGCCATTTAACCCACTCTGATATCTGTATCCTGCCCAAAAGTTCTAGATCAGAATAAAGGACATTTTAAGGTCAAGTTATCTCATTTTTGCCAATTTTCATATACCCGGCATTGCTTCGCTGCCAGCGGGCCTGTTCAGTACCCCAGCAAAGTTGTCTTGGCGCCATGCATGCATTTACCCGCTGCCAGCAGACCTGTTCAGCATCTCGGCGGGTTTACAAGCACTTCCCACAGCTCGTTTAATGATTTATTTTGTTTTTCAAAGATATATAGTTGAGTGGGGTGACGCTGAAAATTATGATATTTTAACATATTTTTTTCAGACCTTAGCAGAATTTTTTAGAACTGTCCTTTATTAAGATCCAGAGATGTTTCATTTACAGAACCAACTTTCTAAGGCAGGGGGACATCTTCTGAGTCATTCCCTTAAGGAATAGGGACAGCGTAAAAAGATAATGGATGATCACAACAAGCTTATGTCAGAGATTGAAATCAGTTAACTTCTTTCAAACAACAAACTTTTGCCAATCACAGATGTAAATTTTAAAAGTATACAACTGATTGTACAATTTTTTTAGCAGTCATTTCAGTGAAGCAATTTTCTGTTTTCTTTGTCCGAATAGCTCAGTATACAGGTATGTGTATTTCCAAAAACACAAACTGATAAACTCAAAGGAGAAATCCAAACCAAAACAACAAAAGAAAAGAAAACAAAAGCAAAATATATACATAGTATACAAGGGTTGTAATCAAGAGAAGTATCTTTTCAGGGCTTGGACATTCACCGGATAGGTGTCAGGCTGTCCTTCTAGATTCTGCAATCGGAAAGAGCTAGGACCCAACTTTTCAGTAATTAAAAATGGTCCAAGCCATAAGTTTTGAAATTTCGTGTGCTCTCCCTTTCCCTCATGTGGTTTGTCCCATTTCAAGACAAGGTCACCTACTTCGAAGTTCCTATCAGAGGCAGAGTTGGAATCAAACCAGCTTTTGACTACTAGTTGATGTTGATCTAACTTGTGTTTAGCTTGGGATGTTACCTCTTATAGCTTCATCAAAGCGTTAATTCGGTTTTCTAAAGGGGGGCAATCTTCTTCTTGAATTTTCTGTGATAGCTGAAGCGAAGGGAGAAGAATGTGTGGTGGCATAATTGTTTCTCTTCCATAAACAAGAAAGAAGGGAGAGTTACCTACAACAGTTTTTGGTGTTACCCTATCAGCCCAAATCACGTTTAACAGTGCATTGTGCCAGTTTTTGTGATTTTCAGCCACCGTTCTCTTGATGATTTTAATCAGATTCTTATTTGTTGACTCTACCAATCTGTTGCCCTGGGGGTAATAGCTAGCAGAATACTTCAATTTAATTCATTTTTCCAAAGCGAACTAGCTCATCTCAAGAGAGGAAAAGTAGGAAGCGTTATCGAATACTAAACAATCAGGGATACCAAAACGAGTGATAATATTTGAATTTAAAAAGGCAATTACCTGACTGGTATTCACAGTTCGTAACGCGACATCTTCAGACCACCTGGTGAAATAATCTGTGGTTGTTATGATAAACTTATGCTGCTGTGAGGATGGCGGGTTGATTGGACCTATGATATCAAGGCCCCACTACTGAAAATGAGAGTCTACTGAGACAGGCTGCAAAGGAAAGGCTGGTTTCTGTAACTACCCTGATGCTTTCTGATAAATAGTACACTTACGACATAAGGCATGGGCATCCCTAAAAAGCATGGGCCAGTAATAACCGGCTCTCAAAACCTTATGAGCAATGGTGTCACCACCAAAATGACCACCATCTTCTCCTGCATGCAATTCTAGTAAGACTTTTTCTGCTTCATCTTTCTCAAGACAACGCATCAGTATACCATCAAAATTTTGACGAAACAGGATACCATTAACCAAATGAAAGGAGGTAGACTTTAATCTCAACGCTCTTCTTTTAGTGGGATCCAGGTGACGGGGGGCTGACCCATTTTCAAGACAAAATTTTATATCGTCGTACCCGGGACTAACAGAGTTTTGTGCGCAGCAGATTGCATTTTGATTGTGCTGTCCTAGGTTTGACATATCGTTTTCTTCTTGCTGTCCTGCGGCTGAGTCAGCAACTAACTTGCATAACCCTTGGCCTCTTACTATTTGAGCTAGGGTAATTTCTATGTCGTACTCCTGCAAGGAGGTAACCCAGTTAGCCCTCTTTTCACCTAGTTCCTTCTGCACTAACAGGTTCCTGACGGCTGGGTAAGGGACAATAACTTTCGTCCTTGATTTCAAGAGATAAGATCGGAAATGCTTGACTACTTTGAAAACAGCGTAGGATTGCTGATCTACTGCTGGGTAATTAAGTTCAACGCCTTTGAAAGCAGAGCTCATAAAGGAAATGGATACTTCGTTGTTTTCAACGTTCTTTTGAGTTAGGACGGCGATGTAGGAACGATCAGAAGCAAAAGTGTAGAGCGTAAAGTCTTGCGAAAAGTCGGGGCTCATGAGAGAAGGAGCGTCTATTGTGGCCTTCTTTATTGCAGTAAAAACTTGATTTTCTAAGGGTCCCCAATGATATTGGCGTCTTTCTTAATTAGATTCTGTAAAGGTCTGACCATTTCGGAGAAGCTGGGGATGAATCTCCTAACAAAGTTTATCTGGCCTAAGAAAGACTGCATAGACTTTTTGGAAGTAGGAGGGGGAAGTTTGGAGATGACTTGAGTCCTTTCGGGGTCGATAATCATCCCTTTGCTTGACCCAATAAATCCTAAGAGTTTACCCTGTTCTACTGCAAAGATGGATTTTTTAGGATTCAAGGAAATGCCGTATTTACGACTTTATTGTAGAGCAACTCGTAAATGAGCTAGATGATCGGTTTTGTTTTTAGAAAATACAGTCACATCATCTAAGTAAACTACGACGAACTGATTGATCAAGCCTCAGAAAGCGATGCCCATCGCTCTCTGGAAAGTGGCACCAACATTAATCAATCCAAAGGGCATTTTCCTGTAAGCATAGGTGCCCCGTGGGGTGCGGAAGGTAGTTTTAAGTTGGTCTGGAGGAGACATCAGGACTTGGTTGTACCCCGAGAAACCATCCAGTAAGGATAGCCTCTCAGAACCAGATACCTATTGAAGGATCTGTTCCATGGGTGGGACAGGATAGTTGTCTTTATCAGACGCTCTATTAAGGTTTCGGAAATCGACGCATAGTCGGATTTCCCCACTTTTCTTCCGGACAAGGACAAGGTTAGAAACCCATTGAGTGTGCCTAACAGGGAAAATAATCTTAGCATTTAGGATTTTATTTAATTCTTTTTTGACGGTTGGTTCAAGATTAGGGTGCATTTTTCTCAATTTCTGTTGAAAGGGTGAGGTTTGGGGTTTCATAGGAATGACATGTTGTATGATGTTAGGGTCGAAAGTTTTAAGGTCATCATACGTCCATGCAAAGACATCTTTAAATTCTTTGGAAAATTTAATAAATGCATATTTTTCTTGTTCAGAACATCCTACCCCTAGATTAATGCACTACAGATTGTCCTTAGTCCCTAAGTTTACTTTTTCATATGATAATGAGGAACTATTGGTTTTACAGTTGACAGATTTTTTGAATTTATCTTGAAGATCATAAAATTTCTCTAATCTAACTACAGATTTAGGGATTGAATTTACCATGTTCGATGAAGATTCAGGAGTTCTCGGATCTGGTATTACCGTGAAATCGCACAAATTGTCGTCGTGTGTGCGTTCGTCTATCACCGCGCCTTGAAAAGTTTCTTCCATATGAAGGAAGCTAATAATTTGTTGATCGTCGTTGAAGACTCTCCAATTCGTGATGTTGTCAGGAACGGATGGCCTGAACAACAGTTCGACGGAGAATGCATCTGGGGACAAGCCTTCTACAGGAAAGAGTTTGGAAGCTACGTTAGCTAATAGATCAACTTCATAGTTATTCAATCTAGGAATAGAATTTATATTGAAAGCAGAAAATTTATTCATTAAATTCCATACCTCGGATTGGTAGCTTTTAAGATGCGGAGACAGGCAGTGGATAGAATCTCTTACCTANTGTTCATATCTAAAGATTTTCTGAGACCTTGTAGTAAAGCCTCATATTCTGCAGTGTTATTAGTACATTCAAATTCTAGCCTACATGCAATCAATGTTTTGTTACCTGCCGGATCGATAATAACATAGCCTATGCCAGCTCCTTGTTTGGACTTTGACCCGTCGAAATAAAGAGACCAAATTTGATTTTCATCGGGTGCATGAGATCATTGTGTAACAACTGTTGGCTTCACATATGCTACAATCTCGGACTGTTGTTATGGATTGGTGATAGCTGAAGTCTCGGCCATGAAATTGCCTAAAAAGGTATCCATCCCTTGTACTTCGAGTGAATCAACAGAAGGTGTAAATGGTTCGTTGGGATCGTTCAAATCTGTGACCGTGAACTTAAGGTAGCGTTCACGATTTACCTTGATCTTGTTGTGCTTGCCGTTCTCTGGAAGCCATAGGTGAGACCAATCTGTCGCGAAATATCCGTGTAGTTGCTCTGACCAGTTCCTGCTAAAAAAATAGACCATACACTTCTGGAATATCCACAACAATAATATCAATGACTTGATGAACTTTGGGGTTAGACGATAA